>OLKM01001013.1:77500-157500 GCA_900291075.1 Melanogrammus aeglefinus | reverse complement strand
CCGCTCACGCCAGGTAGTGAGCAAAACCAGGACCGAGGCTGAAAAACCAAAGACAGGATTTGGATTTCTCATGGACGCTCCACCTGTGGGGACGTATTCGCTCGCTTGAATAATTCTACAATCGACATTTTTTCACAGAGGAGTGATCAAACACAGGCATCCCTCACTACACAAATGATTGGTGTGCTTTCTTTTTTGTACCAGGGCACGGACAGTAGAGTGAACTTGTGAAGACATCACATTGGCCATAGACTAATCTCTTGGACATAGAAGCAGCAGATCCTTAAATAGGTTTAGGAGAGACAAACCGGTTTGATGTTTATGCTATGGGGACGCCTCTGTGAAAAGGATTTATTGTTGCTTCATTTGGGCTGACTGGTTTCTTATTTCTTCCATTGGGTTGTTTATTGGGGGTATTGTTGTAATCTATGTTGGCAACTGCTATAATTGAGGGGAATGATTGTCTAATATGCATTGATCAAAGAAAACATCTTGTGGCCTGTATTGCCTCTATGAGAACTGGTTTGATCCAGTTTCTCAGTAGCAGAATACCAAAGGAACCAAGATAAAGTCACCAGGGTTCAGATTTATATATCATAACTCTACTACCATAACCATTACTATGAACCAATATATAACATCATAACAACAGTTGTGTGAAGAATAAACATTTGTAGTTATAAATGCCTCCATATTCAATAACTACAGAATTACCGGCCATTGCAACATTTAGGTTGTTGTTTTTGTTTTTTGGCAGGTTTAAGAACCCTGCTAAATAGTGGCTTTAGACTTCTAGCTGTCCCTAGCTGTTATAATTTGCGATCCAAGCCACTCCTCACACTCCTGCATCCCTAAGCAGAGAAAGACATTTATAATACACAGAGGCAATACACACTGCCACCTACACGCTCCACTCTGCTGGGGCGGGGAAAGGGAATAGCACTTTGCCTCGTTTCAAAGGAGCGAGAAAAGTGTCTCCACATTCTCAATTTGGCGTTGGCGGAAAAATATTACGAAGAAAAAAAAGGGGGAAATAGTGTTACAGAATGAAAGAACGAATATAATGAGAAATAATGAGAGAATCTTGTCAGAAAGAAAAGAAAGAAAATTACAAAATGATGACAAAAGCGATATAAGAAAAGGTGAAGAATGGAATCAGGACAGAATGAGGGAGGTAACATGGGAGCATGTAATATCACACACTAGCACCCACACAAACACACAAACACACACGGATCAACACAAAGGCCGGGAGAATGAAGGAAAGTCTTGAAGGAGGAGTTGAGTACACAGGACGTCAGTCCAGCCATCAAGGCAGAGGCAAGGAAGCGAGACAAGAGGCAAGTACCTTCCAAATGAAACAGGAAATATCACTATTAACTACAAACAATTAAACGTAATCTTAGAACGCAGGCTGAGATGTCAGAGGGCATTCAACTACGTCCAACTACGTCCAACTACGTCGATGATGGGCCTGACCAGGATAAAAAACTACGCCGGTCAGATGCTGGCCCAAACAACCAGCGTGAACTTTGAACAACACCAACCAACAGCGGCCTCGTTAGTTGCTAAGGGAACGCAAACACATCGTTACAGGTCCAAGAGCAAAGGACCGCAGCGCCGACCGTGAGGCTGTTTGGATGAGAGGCTCTCAGGAAAAAGCCACCAGTAGAGATATTGACCTCTTCCAAACACGGTTGATTTGACCGGGGCACTTTACTGGTACGAAGACGAACCCGCACACAGCGCAGGGAGAACAAAGGCTGGATACAAAAGGTACTGGTACTGGACACGGGCCGAACTGATTGGGCTGGGGGGCAAGGGATCTGAGAGGCATGAGGGCAGGAAAGGGGGAGTTCTAATACCAGGCGAGAGGAGGGTATCTTCAAAAACCAAACAGGAAATATTACAAAGAACTAGAAACAATAAACCTTTAACAAAACAAAGAAATCTTCGATCACAGGCTGGGACAGACACAAAAGGTACAACAGCTGCTGTTTGGTTTGTTGTGACCCAGGTTGACGGCAAACGCTTTAACTTTTAGCTTTTTACACCAGCCGGCCTTTGTAGATGTAATAGCTTTTGTCCTTTGGAGACATCATGCTGTCAGCCTCGTACATTTAGAGGGAGGCTCTAAATGTCAGGGAAAACATTGGTGAATAACAGCGGAGGAAAGAACCTACCCGAGGAATAAACCCTGGAATTAATTCTACATTACTATTTCATAATGATGTAAAGGTGGTTTTGACCGTGTTAAGACTTTAAACTGTCTTACACATATCTCTGCACATATGTTTCACCGAGACCTTTGCTTTCTAGGTTGTGAGATTGTACCTCTCTTCTCATAGAAAAGAAAAAGACATCTTACGAAAACATAAAACAATAACCACATTCTCAACCTTGCTGGTCCATAAACAATAGAGTAGGAGGGCTGTGGGGAATTTCCAAGGTATTTTAAGATTAAGGGGGAGGTCTCATCAAAAGCTAATTTTGGGGAGCATTCTTTGTCGGCATATTGCATAAAGGAGGAGACGTCAGCTGGCATTAGCTTCGAGGAACTGATAGTTGTGTTTGGCTTTTAATCAAATCACAGAGGCCTGCATTTCGGATGTTGCTCCGTTTTAACCGTGTTTACAGGGCCAACACAGACCACACACACACACACACACACACACACACACACACACACACACACACACACACACACACACACACACACACACACACACACACACACACACACACACACACACACACACACACACACACACACTCAATTATGCGCAGACACACACAAACACACACACTTACATACACACACACACACACACACACAGATGAATACTCACCTTCACGCACATTACCGCAAAACAAGTGAGTCACCAACATTAACAAACCAAATTCACTGAAGGCATTGCAAAGGCTTTCAGAAAAATTACTCACATCTTCACACACACACACACACACACACACACACACACACACACACACACACACACACACACACACACACACACACACACACACACACACACACACACACACACACACACACACACACACACTTCAGGTGAGGCCTGTAGTGCTACACTCATTAGCAAACACTCCACTGGTAGATGAAGACAGAAACAGAACGTTAGCATTTGTTAGAGCTGCTATTTTGTCTCAGGTGACTATTTCCAGTCTTTCTGCAAGAGCCAAATACAAAATCATATTACTCAGAGTAATTTAAAGAAAATACCAGCTTCATCATAATAGGTTGGTTTCTGTGTATTGTATGTATGTATGTGTGCATGTGTGTGTGTGAGTGTGCGCGTTTCTGCGTGTGCGTGTGTGTATGTGTGCATGTGTGTGTGTGAGTGTGCGCGTTTCTGCGTGTGCGTGTGTGTGTATGTGTGTGTGTCTGTGTGTGTACATGCCGGCATACATGTGTGTGTTTATGTGTGCATGTGTATGTATGTGTGTGCATGAGTGTACCTGCGTGTGTGTGTGAGTTAAACCTCATACACGGACATGAGGTACCATGGGAATGTAACAAACGTACTTCTCCTGGCGAGTTTGCTCGGCGGTGGTTTCCATGGCACACTCCAGGGAACTCTGCAGGGAATGGAGCTGATTGGCTGTCTCCTTGAGCAGGAAGCGGGTCACAAACTGCTCCAGATGGGTGGAGTTCTGATACTCCTGTCCAATGGAAAGAAAGCGGCAGGTTTAGAAAACGAAGATGAAGTCAGAAAAACGCATTGGTAATAGTATTTGTATTATTAGTAGGAGTAGAAGTAGTAATATGGGATGGGTAATGTAATGATCATGGTGGAGGACAACCAAAAAACAACGTTTTGGTTGTCTCCACCAAGTATCCACAATTACTCCTTATTAAAAGAAGAGGAGAAACGAGAAGAGGAGAGAATAGTAGAGGAGGGAGTAGGAGAGGAGAGAATAGTAGAGTGAGTAGGAGAGGAGGAAGTAGGAGAGGAGGGAGTAGGAGAGGAGGGAGTAGGAGAGGAGAGGAGAGGAGAGAGTAGGAGAGGAGAGAGTAGGAAAGGAGAGAGTAGGAGAGGAGAGAGTAGGAGAGGAGAGAGTAGGAGAGGAGAGAGTAGGAGAGGAGAGAGTAGGAGAGGAGACAATAGGAGAGAGAGTAGGAGAGGAGAGGATAAAGCATTGGAGATCAGAGAGGAACAGAGGGGTGAGGTGAGTTAAGGAGAGTTGAGTGGATAAATCCCCCTCTCATTGGCTGCCAGAAGCCTTGTCAGAGGCAGAGGCTCTCCTCATCCCCTCATCTAACCTGCCTGCCAGGCTGAACAGAGGGTTCAGGCTGCCACTGACCAGGACAAGACCCTGCACAGACCTTTTATCACGGCTGCTCGGTAGACATCAGCATGACATGGAGGGGGAATTACCTGGATCTTTGACTAAGGTATTTCATGGTGTCAGTCAGTCAGTCAGTCAGTCAGTCAGTCAGTCAGTCAGTCAGTCAGTCAGTCAGTCAGTCAGTCAGTCTGCCTGCCTGCCTATTCATCCATTGACCTATGCATCCTGAATATAAACTGTAAGTATTCCCTCTCTCTCTGTCTATTTTCTCTCTCCTTGGAATTATTATTCCAATATCGTCGTTCCGGTAAAGCTGGGGCGCGGCCGCTCCCGAGCCGTGGTCGACGCCGGCGTAGCCTCATCCCCCGTCAGCGAGCCGGGCTTGGCATGCCGGAGAGGCGCCGGTGGTAATGACACCATGGAGCGCCTGCTCCCCACTTCCAGGCTCTCTGGGGTACAGAGGCTCCTCAGTGGGGACTCGTGGGTTCAACATGGCGTCAGGGCTCACGCTGGTTTAAAGTGTTACCCCTGATGCCCCCAGCCCCACGGTACACTTGAATAAACACCTGGTTATTTGGCGCGATGGGAGAGACGTGCTAGCAGGTGGTGCTGTGTCTCAAACTGGATGAGTAGATATTTAATATTTGTAGCCTTGATAAATGATGGTTTTATTAAGTCCAGCCCAGGCTATGGGATTCCTATGAGTCAGTTCACACAGAGCACATCAGCCTAAAGGTGAACCCAGGGTCGAGGGATCTAACAACTTCATGGAAAAATCACCAAGAGTGTTTCATTCCCTTTGACGCAAAAGTTATTTAGGTAAATGAGCACCTATGGATAGTACGCCATCACACACAAACACATGCACAAAAACAAACATCGACACACATCTATATCCATCAGTCTCTCCCTTTGATTCTCACTCTCTCTTCCTCTCTCCCCTTCTCACTATCCCTCGCCTAATGATGTTGCAGTGAAGAGTGAGGTTATGCATCCACAAGAGATCACCTCTCCCGCTCTCATTCTCCCTTTCTCTCTCCATCTCCCTTCTCCAAGATGTAGAATGCCTCATTAGACTCATCACAATGCAGCCACCCTCCTACTGCCACACACACACACACACACACACACACACACACACACACACACACACACACACACACACACAGCCACATCCACACACACACACACACACACACACACACACACACACACACACACACACACACACACACACACACACCTTGTGAAGGATCAAGGACTCATGTTCTTTCATACAAACATGTTTGTTTCTTTAGCAATTGATCACATTTCCATTATTGAGCTCAGAAAGGGAACTCTTTCACTCACACACACACACACACACACACACACACACACACACACACACACACACACTGGACATTAGTCGTTTGTCTCTCTCACACACACAAATTCCCCCCCCCCCCACACACAGGCACACAATGACAAACACACACACCTACATACAAACATACATACAGACACACAAACACTCAGTCACCCGCATGCACTCTTACACGCAGGCATATTCAACCTCAGACCAAAGCAGGGGAGGTAATCTATGGCCAGACAGAAGAATGACCTTTACAAGTTCTGTCATGACTCACTGCACACCACTGGATTTGTGAGTGTGTGTGTGTGTGTGTGTGTGTGTGTGTGTGTGTGTGTGTGTGTGTGTGTGTGTGTGTGTGTGTGTGTGTGTGTGTGTGTGTGTGTGTGTGTGTGTGTGTGTGTGTGTGTGTGTGCTTGTTTGAGTGGTTTGTTTTTAAAGTCATTTTAGCCATTTGAGGAACAATCTCCTTTGTAAACCTTGTCCTGATATAAAGGGCTTTATAGTGTTTGTTCTGCGTCTAGACAACAGGTACAGCATGAAAGTATCAGGACTTGTGTTCAGTGAATCCAGACACATGTCATGTGGGATCCTGGTTGGAGTTCAGCATCTTGCTCAAGGACACCAGGTCGGTAGAGAGCATGAAGGACCCAACTCGGAGCCTTCCGGACCAAACACTCAAATCTCCACATTTTTCACGTGAATGTTAAATCGTAACCGTCATTACATATTATGACGAATAGAATCACTGAAATTAAAACCATAATAAACCACGCTCACAAGGAAAACCTTTTGCATACCACTTTGTCATAGGTTTGTCAGCCTAAGTACCGTGCATGCCTCCAGTGTTGAGGGTGCTGCTGTATGCCGCAGTGTGTATTTAATGAGCGGTTGATAAATAATAGCGCTGCTGTTTTGCCCGTCTGACTACGGTGTAAATGAGGACCCTGGCTCCTTCGTCTCAGAGGCACTGTTCCCTTCCAGCTGTGCTCACACACATGTAGTTCCCCCCCCCCCCAAATGCACGCGCACCAACACACAAAATCATGCAGAGCAACATAATCAGCCCACCTCTTCACATAGAAAGTGTCACACGTGTATAAAAAACAAATTCCCTCTACCACCCACGCCGCCCACCCACCCACCCACACCCACCCACCCACCACCGAAAAACACACACACCACACAACCCACACCCACCACCCACCCACACACACACACACACGTGTGGTACAACACAAAGTCAAGGTAAAGCAGTGACTCATGTAGCCTGGGTTGTTTATAACACATATCCAATACCTAGAATGTAAAGAAAAACGCACTCACCCTTGCACGCAGATATACCTGCACGACACGCACCTGCACGACACACACCTGCACGACACACACCTGCACGACACACACCTGCACGACACACACCTGCACGACACACACCTGCAGCCTGTTATGACTCATTTTAAGTTTCGGGAGCCTTAAAGATGTGACCTACGTTATAGTGAGGAACATAAAACGATATACCAGTTGGCTCACCAAGAGCGACAAATCGTAATTTTTGTGGGGGCAATTAAAGCTTGGACGTCAGTCTCTTGGGAGACGTACTCCACCCTTCCAGGTCCAGGGCGAGGTATATGATGTAGAAGCTGTTATGAGGGATGTCTGTATTTTCCTCCATGCTTCACGGTTCTTTGTTTTGATCCGAAGTTAATCCATTTTTCTGCTCGCGTCTAAAGAAAGATAAGTCGTTGGGGTATTGTTCGCACGACGAAGGGTAAGATAGCGGAGGGTAGGCTGACGGTTACAGCCCTGACGCCCCCCACTGCTTTATCTTCCCCTCTGGTTCCTGAGTGGCGGCTCCTCTGTGAGGCCGCGGCTCCGCCCTTGTTGAGGATACCACGGCTTCAGAGGACTGTCTCTGCACACATCTCTGCCACAAGTATTTCCCTCCTTTGCCCTCCCTGTTCCCTTTAAATACTAGGTACTCCCTTATCAGGTTAAAAGGTTGGGTTTCCATGCACTCCACGAAAACTCTTGTATCTACTGGTTTAGTTCAAATAGGCACAGATATGGTCAGATATTTACAGAGTACATATGGGTAACATTCTCATCACATTAATATGAATTAATTTCTGATTAAAGATTCAGAAACCAGAGAATTTGGTTTCTGGCCCTGTGGTTCTGCAACCCGGTACAGTGATGACTCCTAATCATTGTCCTAAATGTGTTCTGTACGAGCTACATTTGGCCACTACAGTTTATTTTAAACTTTAAGTTTGGAAAAAAATACTCTGACTTGTATCCAAGCCATTGCCTGACTTGTATCCAAGCAAAGTGACTGTTAAATGTAGCGTAACTGATATTTATTCCTGGACCTCTGGGCTTTGCGGTGGCAAACAGATGCTACAATAAGTCGCGCGAGCCGTGATGAACTTGTCCGTATTTGCACTCTGGAGGAATAGCGGTGATGGGTAAACTGCTTGACTCGCACACAGCCACTCTCAGTGAGCTGAGAGCAGAGGGCTGTGCCTTCACCGGGGCCACACTGAAGTCTGAATCCAACCGTCTCTGCGCTCGATAAAAACACACACAATTAGAGCATCCAGGGATGGGGAGGAGGAGGGAGGCAGGGGGGGGGGGGGGGGGGCGGCAGCAGATGTATCACTCATATCTTTGGAAGATATTTTGAGAACAATTGGAAGAAAAACGTTTTTACACGATTTGTAAGAAAAATGGTTTGTTTTGAACGACGAGGTCTCGCCGTTCATCTCTGTCTTACTACCGTTTTCTCACTCTTATTCACTCCTCTTCTCACTTATCCTGTCAAATTCTCCAGTCACTTCTCTGTCTGCCAACTGTCTCATCCATTCGCTGTTCTTTTCCCTTTGTTTCCCAGTTCTCCATGGGATCCCACTAGGCCAGACCACCAACTAGACCGCGGTTCTTCTAGAATTCTCTAGAGACTTTAGAGTCAAGGGGGGGTCGGGTGTTAGTCTCTCATCTCATCGAGGTTCTGGGTTCAATCTCCCGCGCTGCAGTCGACCTCTAGGCGATATCATTTTACATATGAAATCAATCCAGAATTATATAAATGAGTCAATATAGTTAAATAAATAGGTTTGGATTTATTGTGACTATCAAAGGACAACTTTATTAATTAAAAAGGGATTTTATTCATTATTCCACATGTATTTCCAAGCCCTTTTCATTCCCAGAACAGCGCTGAATAAACAGCAGAACTGTCCATTGAGAAGCCACTAAACGTCTGGCAGATGTAAGGACCGAGGCTACATGGCGTGTCTTATAACACATCCATGGTGCTACAATGTCTCTGGGCACTTCTCGCGCTGCCTGCAGCAGATTTGGACCAGAAACCCATTTGACACCTTTTGAGTCAGGACATCCTGCCCTCTTCTGATGGTGTGATGGCAGGCTGGGCTCACAAGGCCACTGTTAAATTCAGTGCCGACCATCGGCTGCACACATGTTGAATAATTGTATTACAAGCCAGCCCTGGAATGCCCTGTAATGCCCCCACCAGGGCGGAGGACTCCTCTGGGCTATAAACCCCATTTAGTCCCTCGGTATGCCCACATAAGGACGTGGCTTTGTGAAACCAGAGCTAGGTGAACAGGTGGACGTAGAAGTGACCCAGAGGGCCTGAGACATCAACGTCGTTCAAATACCAAAGGGCCTGGTGCAGGCGGCCACTGCCCGTCGGAGCAGATAGTATCCATGGAAACCAGTATCCATGGATACCCATTTGAACCCCAAGGAGTGCTCCTACGTACACCCATTGGATATGTTACACGGCGTCAGCTCACAAGAGCCAATCAGGAGCAGCTTACCCTCGAAGGCTGAGCTCAAACACCGGAGGAACAAGGCACGGTGCGACGCGTTAGTGTTCACTCTTCAGATGACCTCAGGTTCACACTTTGACTCTATACTGCTAGAGTTATGTTAGTACATATGCCAAGAGCTGTGAAATAAATGTGGATAAAAACCTATCATGTATTTATCATCAATTATTCATTTATTTCAGGGTTTAGTTCATAGCCAGATTAGTTTATTTCTAGGGCATATTTATGTATGTATGTATTTGTTAGTTTAATATTGATTCAAATGGCATTTCATATACCATTCATATACCTTTATGACCTAGAGTCATTCTAAATGTAAAGATATATAAACATAAAGGGACTCCTTAAAAATACAGAATAATAATCTTTCACTCAAGAATACACATGACCACATTAAGAACTCCACGTGTTCTATGAAAAAATTTCATGCTAGAGACTTTTACATGCATAACGTACTGCATAGCGTCCCTATAACGCGGTACGGCTGTACCACTGCATCACTTCCAATTCATGAGCACTTATGCCAGAATGAAAATTGAGATGTTTACAGACTTTGATCAAAACGTGCTGCTCAACGGTCTCTCAGAGGCTCCGCGGTCAGGAAGGCATCTGTTCATGTTTGACGCAGAGGCCCATTAGAGACATGAAAAAGATTGGGATAGACTCTGTAATGGCAATGCTGTTAATGGGAGATCTGAAAAAATACAGGTGGTTTGTGGGAATTGTAGGCCCTATCAGGTTGCTGATGGGACACAGAGAGAGTAAATCAACTCACATCATCTCTGACCCCGGTTATACCTGGACACTTGTCCTGAATAAGGTTTTACGCGCGCACGCGCACACACACACACACACACACACACACACACACACACACACACACACGGTTTTATCATCCAAATGGTCTCTGTGGTAATCTGATGGAAAAGGGGCTTCTCCCTCACACACACACACACACACACACACACATTTCCAACTCACACACCAGTACACACAGGGGTTGGGGCGGTTCTGACTCGGTCATCGTACCTTCTTGGTTTTGTCCATGGCCTTCAGGATGGACATGTTGAGATCTTCCAATGCACCGAGGACATTCTCGTACTCGCCGAGGTGTTGGGAAAAGTACTCTTTTGAACAGAAAAATGAGAGAGAACACGTTCAGTATGTTTTAATCCGACAGCTGAGAGGAAAAACCCAAACATATAAGGCGTTCAACATGTGTATGCGTGTATGCCCACTGATAACAACGGACATCACTCCCTCATTAGTTTCCCCTGCTCAAATTATATTTCATAGTGATTGGACCATCTGCAAAATTTACTTTCACCCCAAGTTCACCAGTTTTCCTACCTCGGAATAAAGCATCTATCTACTAGGATCTTAATTTACTGGTCATCTTAGCATTAGGTTGAGTCAAAATAACCCCCAGAAGGGGGTTATCCAACCCTGATTGTGCCTACAGCAACACAAATACTCTCAGTTGATATTCATATCTTAAAAAAAACTTACCACACAATTCATCAGTATCCACGTTGCTGAAAATAAAGAGAACACAACACAATCATAAAAACGTTTTTCACATTCCAATGTATGCTAAATCTTCAATATACAATCTGCAATATACACTACCTCGGTCACAAATAAGGGAAGGAAGTGAGAATAAATTAATGCAGATGTAAAGTTATTTTTCTTTTAATGGAAAGTTTTACACATTGCTAGTACAACTGGCTACTATGTAATCCGGTTTTAGAGAGTATATTCTGCTCTTCTACTATGTATATCCAACTTGACGATGGACTATCACATGATAATTGAAATGTGATGTAAAGGATTCTCCACCGAAGACAATGGGTCCGTTCCCCAGACTGATCTGACCTCTCTAGCGGCTATATGGCCTAGCGCACCGACGGCAGATGCACCCTGGGAGATGACACACATTTCCAAAGTTGTTTTGTCACATTCACGAGATAGAGATAGAAGAGAGAGAGAGAGAGGAGAGAGGAGAGAGAGAAGAGAGAGAGAGAGAGAGAAGAGATTTGTAGTTAGAGAGAGAGAGAGAGAGAGAGAGAGAGAGAGAGAGAGAGAGAGAGAGAGAGAGAGAGAGAGAACTACAGGACAGCTCAAGTCCCTGGGGAGCAGCAGAGAGAGAGAGAGGACATGAAGCGAGGGTAGGGGTGACGGCTAATAGATCAAAGAGATCAAAAATCGTGTTCTATTTTTATCAAACTGGAATATATATACCAGTAGGCCTTATGGCACTATTTGGTACAATTTCTTTTTTTAACGGATTTCAAAAAACTTCATCAGCTACACAATACTATAAATTGTACAATCTGTGCATATTAGGAGATATTACTTTTCCTTTAATGTTATCGGTTTCATATTTGCTTAAAACAATGAATATCCTAAAAAGTAAACAGAAAGATTTCAGTTAGAAGTGAAATAAACAGAGCTCAGAGTGAGCCTTAATTGGATTGTGTTTCACAGCTCACCATTTCACACCTTCCCCCATTATCCCTCTCTCTCTCTCTCTCAGACTCCACATCCGCCACTGGCATCAATAAATAAACACAATATCAACATGGTCAGGAAAGGGAGAGGGAGCCGGACCAGGTCTACTCACTCTGTGTCGTCTACTCACTCTGTGTCGTCTACTCACTCTGTGTCGTCTACTCACTCTGTGTCGTCTACTCACTCTGTGTCGTCTACTCACTCTGTGACGTCTACTCACTCTGTGTCGTCTACTCACTCTGTGTCGTCTACTCACTCTGTGTCGTCTACTCACTCTGTGTTGTGGGTGTCGATGGTGTGAAAAAGCACTCTCAGCTCCTCGGTGGTCAGCACCCCGTCGGAGAAGTATGCCTTGAACTCGTCCAAGGAAAGCTTGCCATCATCTGGGGACAGGGGGGGGGGGGGGGGGGGGGGGGGAGGGAAAAATGTTCAGCAAGATGAGAAGACGACAGCTCCGGTCAATGTGGCAACCATTTTGGCTCTTCTTCTGGGTCAAGGTTATGCCAGCCGACCCCTGAGCATTCAATCATTCATTCACTCCAAGTTAATGTATCCATATGTTTACTAATTTAATTTAAGCCGGTTTACTTACTTAAGCCATTTAGCAAAGGAGCTGGAAGGGGCTATGGCATCTTGCTCAAGGATGTTAGAGGTTAGGCTGCAATAAGGGTTTGAGTCCTTCAAATGTTCTCCACTTAGATCTACACAACTTCATTTGAAGGACGGTCAAGAGTCGTGAGTGGAGAGTTCTGTATCCTTTTGAGTCATGTCCCATTGAGAAGTGTCAGGTAAAGCAGTCACCAGTGCACTTTTGGGATGTGCGCAAACACGCACGCACAAACATGCAGACACACACACACACACAAACACACACACAGACACACACTTCAGCCCCTCAGGTCCTTAACAAACCATGTCATCAGAGTCAAACTGTGACTGATGGCAGCACTAAATACAGCCTTCTGAGCGTCTTAGAAACATAACGTAAAAAGCACAAAGGTCTGATGTCTCTGTCACTTGTCGCTTCCCCGTGGCCTGCAATTAGTAACAGCAGGGGATAATGCATGAAATTAATGTTAATTTAGTTATTGGGTGTGAACGATCAAGAAGACGAGTTAACACAATGACATATTTTAAAAGCTTTAATTTAAATGCTCTTTGAACAATCTATAACAATAAAGCTTTTTACATTCTGTTGAGCCTAAGGTAGGTATTTTATTAAGATATAATATGAAGCCTATTATATATATTATGTGATTATATGTATTATTTTCCTTGGCGGTTCTAGGTTCTGACTTTTGGGGGGGCTCAACCCCAGGAAGCCAGAGGGGTATATTAAGTACATAAAAATTCCTGTCCAAGATTTTTTTTTTCCACAACCTTTCATTTCTTGTTACTATGCTGTTGTATGTCTAAGCCAATAGCTGGCAGAGTCAGCTAAATAATGCATTTCTGAACCACAAGGTATGAAAGGAAAAAAAAGGTATATTACATTTCCTTTGTGTAAGTTTCACTCAAAGATGACCATATTTTCCTGAAACACATTGGTACAACATGTACTAGATTAATAATATGAGAAACATACCACCATTTTGGGAGCATTTTATAAATTGTATCAACATACAGTTTTATAAAACTTGTGATGCAGAAAAAATCAACAAGTACAACATGTACTAGCCGAATACTATGAGAAACGGACCACTATTTCGGGAGCACTAAACTATGTGGTCTCACTTTCAGGGACCCATACATTTTTATAAAACTTCTGATGCCAAAAATCTAGAACAGTGGTTCTCAATTATTTTCTGTCATCCCCCTCCCCGAGGAGACAGACATTTCTTCACAGCCTCCCTGAATTGAAATAGCCTACTATGGAGACCCTGTTAATATTTAGATTAATAAAATTAGCGGAGATAACATCTGTAACAATTTAAAACTATTCCCAAGTTCAGTTTATTAACTCAATTTGTAACATTTAAACAAGACTGCTAAGTCTGTGTGAATCTCAAAACAGAGAAACAATGATTCACTCGGATTTGCATTAATGAAAAATATTTTTAAACAGTAAACATTGGTCACTTCAGCTTCATCAGCTTATTCCCTTTAAAAAAAATGATATTATGTTCATCTTTCAAGCATGAATAAATACACCAAGTCCCTCTGTCATGATAAGATCAAATTCTTGTAAAACTTCTGATCCTAAAACTTCTGGTATTATGTTTATTTAAAATGAAAATAAGTAACTTATTTAAATAAATAAATAAATAAGACACCAAGTCCCCTCTGCTGCTCATGCCCCCCTGAAACCTTTAATCAGCTGAGGGGTTTTCCTGAGTCTCATAGTATTAGAACATTTTGTACTTGATTAGCTCCCGTTGTTATGGCAATGAATACGCCCTCAGCTGATGAAATAATGCCAATTTTTCAACTGAAAATTAGCACCCATGTCAACTTTTTCTGCTCCTTGCGCCTTATCATTCTTATCATGCTACGCAGCATTACAAGGCTCTGCCGACTAAAACATGAAGCAATTCAAGAAGAGGCATAGATGAAATCGCCTTGTGATCAACTGTCATTTCATAGACATCTGACAGATTATATCAAGGTTTTAAAATGATTATTATTATTACCAGGTCATGTTATAACACAGCTCGAAATCGTGGATTTCTGATAAAGACTAGCTAGCCTCTTTGACAGACAAAACAGCAAAAACCATGTTAGGTGCGCTCTTGCTGCATTTTTGGTTTTGTCAAACAGGAGACGCCCACCCACCAATCAGAGGTTAAACAGCGTCTAAACTGCCGAAATCATTCAACAAAAATGGTAGACCCCTTCACTTTTATTAGTGTTTCTACTGGCTTTTCAGGCATACAGACATCCATCCAAACAAATAATGGGGCATTTTAATTTTATTTGAAAATCATTTTTTGAAAAGGTTACAGCCCTAATATATTACAAATAAAAATGGTGATTTTCATGAAAAAGCAAAAGGTATTTCAAAATAGAGATTGAGCTTCCTTCATTGGTCTTACTTAGTCAGTGTCCCATCATGCTGTTTGTAGCCCTGGCTTGTGTTTCCCATTCTCTATTCAGCCCTCAGCTCCACCCACAAGCACCTGCCAGGACAGCAGGCAGGTACTGGGGCCATCACAACCATTACAAATAAAAATATACTTTAACACTATTCAGAATGCTGGGCTTTTTGTTTTTTAACTAAGTGACTGTTCTCCATATATCAAATATAAATATATATATATATATATATATATATATATATATATATATATATATATATATATATATATATTCAATTAATAAAGTACATTGGTGCAGCTTTTAATCTTTTATTGCTGACATCAAAACATTGCAATGATGATAGTATAGTTTTTAAAAGTTTCTAAACTTTAAACTTAGCTTCCGTAAACCTCAGAATAAAATACTAGCCTACTGCAAACAGCTGTAAGAGCTACTATAAGAACCCAATATCATTTTAACATGGAGTACAGCTCCCATAGGCCTAAGCAGTGTCCTGGAGGAGAAATCAAAGAAAATAGCTGTGAAAGAAAAGATTCAGAATGGCTTGTCTTGGTTTAAAGCCCACTCGCCACCACGATAAGGCGCAGACCAGCAGTGGGAAGGGAACATACAAGACTGGAAAAACATAAAAAGACTGAAGAGCACAAGACATAAGGCGTTTTACCTCTAATAATTCCTCCAGACTAAGGGTCTCAAATCTGTGCTCCAATTGATGATCTACCAAATTCATGGTGTCGATTCGTTTTCGTTTGTGTGCCTCCGGCATGTTTGTTAGCAAAGTTATCCTTCTCTTTCTCTTTTTCGCTACCGGACTTCTTGCGCGCGGCACGTGAGAGTGAGGTGGGAGGTCACTCGAGTCATGACTCATCACGTGCCTCACCCTACAGCCAATGAACTGTGAAAATCTAGCACCACTTCCGGTGGGGCTAGCCCCACCAGAAGTAAAATAATCTCCGTCCACTTCAACAGAGAAACACGCTGAGCATGCGCATTTCAGTTTTAGCCGAACCCGGAAGAAGCAAGCCAGGGTCGAAAAAAATGAAATAAAAGCACCGAACTTATTATTTTACAGTACTTTCTGGGGAGATTATTTTATATATATATTATATATATATTTATATATATATATATATATATATATATTATATATATATATATATATATATATATATATATATATATATATATATATATATATATATATATATAAATATATATATTTATTTATTTTCATTTTCATTTTCTGTTCTTTTTTTCTTGGGAGAGTAGGTGGGGCCGAGCCCCACTTGCCCCTAATGACCAGTCGTTCCAAACGAAATAATGGTACGTATCTCTATTTAGCAGGCTTATTTATTGAAGACCTTTAGTGCTCTGTTGGGTGTTGCACCTTCATCAAATTAGAAAATAAGTCATTAAAAGAAACATAAGTCAGCAGATCAAACAAATACTCAGAAATATATTCCTTGATACATTTCTATTTAAATATATTGACAATAATCGCAAGGATAGGTATGAATTCTCATGAACTCTCTCACATCCTCTAAAAACAAACCCAGTCCAATATGGTACATTGGGTCAAAACAACATGAATGGATCATATGAAAATCACTATGTTTCTGTTTCCTTTGAGGCATACCACCATCGGACGATTCATAATATTGTGTTTCACAAACCATTAACTCTAATAACGGACTATAGGGAATAACATTGCTACAAATTAAACTATGATTGAATATGCGGATGATGATGATGATGATGATGATGAAGAAGATGATTATTATGATAAATAATGATGAAACAAGAACAACATATGCAAGTTTTAATTTCCAACCATCTAACAAGCCCATGCAGCTAACTTATCGCCACGTTACATTGTAATACATTCATTGCTACAGAGCAATGCTCATCCATCATTTACTACGACATTTTGGACAGAATTTGTTTTTTTGTTCTCTAACACTGAATATGGCAGGGCATGGTCAGTCCCCTGTTTCCATGGAAACTGAAAGTGTATCACTAGAGAAACATGATCAGAATTTAATTGAAAAACCATTCAGTTCTTTTGATGCACAACAGGCAATAGACTTCATATTAAGCAAGTGTGTGTGATGTTTATGTGTTTGTTTGGGTGAACATGTTTTCTTACCATTCTTATCAGCTCTCCGAAGGATCTGAAAACAGAAGAGAATTTTTAATATCATCTAACAAATTTCATGTGGACATTCCTTCATGTGCACCTTTGAAAAAAATAACTTCCACTATTAATTCTCTTTCCATATTAAATTGTTATGACCTTTTGAGTGTGTGTGTGTATGTGTGTGCATCGGCGTGCACAACTGCCCATTTGTGTGTTTCAATGGAGTATCGATCACACCCAGTCTATTAATAATGGATCGTTCTGTCCCAGAGTCCAAGAGAGAGGAAAGTGACAACCAATGACCAAATGAGCTTAGAAATGAACAAGTCAAGAACAGCTACAAGTACTGCCGCTCACTTTGTCTTGTGTTTGCAATGTGTTTTTCTTTCAAGAGGTACCTAGACATCTCCTCACTGTGATGAATTCTGTCATCTCATCTCCTCACTGCTGCATCCTCCCTTTACATCCTTTCCTCTCTCATCCACTTGCCTCCTTAGTCACCTCTCCTCGTCCCTCCCAATCTTATCTATTTCCCGCACCGCTCCTCTGTCCTCCTCTCCTCTCTTCTCTCAGCTGCTCTGCTCTCCTCTACTCTCATGTCATCCACTCTCCCCTGCAATGCTCTCCTCTCCTCTCATTTCCTTTACTCTCCTCCTCATTCGTGTCCTCTTCTCTCATAGAATTATTAGTATCATTAGCTGCATATCTATTTGTCTAAAATACACGGTTATGTTGAAACGATACGGCAGCTGACACATGCAGCAAAGATAGCAGATCGAGGAACTCGGAGAGAGCGAGAGAGACACCAGGGGAGAGGACCTAAACATTCCCGGGTCATCTCATCTCTCCTTGGGTTACAAATCAACACCACAGTTTCATGGCAGGCATCAAAAGTGATGGGAGCAAAGGAGACATCATTAAGTGGTGCATAGGAAGCCTGCAAAGACGGGGATCTGTGACGGGTCATAAAGGAGTCCATGCTCTTGGGAGAGAAGCACCAAAGCTTCGCTTTGATTGCTTTGTAGTAATGATATGCGTTGTGGATTATTGCTATAGTGTTATTGGTCGTTTGTTTATATATCTGCTTCAAGGAGCCCTAGTGACATGTCTGGTTGGTGTGCCCTTTTTTTTTATAGATGTATTGATTTTATTTGACTGATTCTACATCAATGATATTAAATGGTACCACATTTTGATTATAATTTCTGTATAAGCGAGCAAGGCTAAAAAAATCATCAACACTATCCTAGGAAAAAAAGTTGGCTTGTTTTTACCCAAACAGAGCAGAGAAAAAAAAAAGATAGTTTAACGTTGTAATCAATTCCATTTACTGGCCGTTTGGCCAGCCTATGTACAAGTAATATGGGGTGAAAAGGAAAGCTCTGCCATATTAAATCCACATACTTCATCTACAGCAAGCCCAATTGGAACCATTAAACAGTGAGGTTAATTATATTCATCATAACAATCACGATAATTTCCATTTAATATAGAAAATATTCAAATTTCCGAAACTAAAATCATCTTTACTAACAAGGGCCTGAAGTTTAGTTCACGTCGATAGTAATAAAAAAACACAATAACGTATAGTGTGTACACAAACACAGCCTACTTACATCAAGAAAAATTGACATTCCTTTTTTTAGCTCGAGTGGAGAGCTCGCTTCTTCGGAAATGGACTGTACTTCTTCGGAGCTATCCATTCTCGATTGTATTTTCTTAATAATAAATCACAAATGAATGTATTTGAGTCAATGCCTTTTTAAATTCCACTCAGATGAAACGTTGCTTTGGAGCGTATTGGTCACAGCGTGCATGGGTGAGTCTAAACTGTGCCGCAGGTTGTTCAAAGCGCGTCTCTGTATTCGTATGAGCGCGTCCCACGTGCGATGACGATCACACGCAAGATGCTCTGGCTGTTGCTTTCCGAAGGCGGAATTATATAGGCTATCTAATATTTTAAATCGTAATATTCTAAAGAAAGTTACATGGAGGACGTGAATTATTTTTAAAAAGCTATTCAATACATTTCAGTAACTGGACACGTTAACCCTATTTATAAAGGAATTGTTTGAATTATTGATTGATGAAATATGCTATTCAGGCCATAATGATGTTAATAATTCTGATGCAAAACCAATTTCACGGTGTAGGGTTCTTGATTTATATGGATTTACTTCAGTAAAATGATGATAGAATCATGAGTATAAAAAATACACTTGTAGCTCTGTCTTTCTGAGAATAAACATGCTCTTCAAATGGATTCATGAGGATGCTGTTATTGAGTGAATATAGGGATTTGATTTGATTTGAGGGATGTATTTAATTTGTTTGCTAAATTTCTTACCCTATTCTCTACTACGATTGAACAGAAATGTTGATGAAAAACGCCCAGATAAGCCGGTTATTAGGCTATTGCCTCAAAAATTCGACTGATTATACTGGCGACTACCAGGAAAATTGGTTGAAACAGTTCCATCTAGTGGATAACTTCGAAAGCACACAAATGCGCTAATCAAAGCAAAAAAATAACCACAAAAAAAATGCCTTTATATTTGAGCACACCGCGATTATAGGCCTATGTATCAGGAGGATTTTTGTGATTGCTGGTCAAGTTTGTAATTCTATGCCGTAAACACTGTACACTTGCTCCATGGATCACGCTCCCCGTCATACATCAATAAATGTATGCGGGTGGAAATACGAGTTACAGAGGGGCACCAATTTATACTGTTTGCATAATAAAACAATAAATATTTCCCACTCGCCATTCCTTATTATCAATCGGGAGAGTTTTAGTTACAGTTGGTCCAATTATACAGGAACGCGGCACAGTTCCTTCCATTTTTCTTGAACGCAGCACAATACCAACAAATTGTCGCTTTCTCGCGATATAGTTTGCAGGCTCCTGGTTGGATAAGAACAGTAACGGTCACGTGGGTATGGATATTTGGCATTCTGGGACACAAACAGTGGTGGGTATGAAATACAGCTCCAACAGTGTCCACGGTGGAAAGCGAAGCGAGAAATAAGACACACAGCTGGAGACCAAAACAAACAGCATCGCTTTACACGACTTCTGTGCGCAGATTTTGACCGGAGCGGGCAACGGGAAACCTGAGGTCTGTTTCAGAGCATTGACTTCACGATGGACAGGGGGGTTTTGTTATCCATGCAGCCTGCTAGCTAGAGCCGAGAGTAACTTAGCGAAGACTGATGCTACTGTTAGCTGGATGAAGAGATCAGGGCTTGAGCTGAAGTCTTAAAAGTAGAACTCCATCACCTTCTTACCTTAAAGCCGTTCCTGGGTAATGGTTGAGTCGTTTGACATTAACCCTCACACTTTCTTCTCAGTCCGTACTTCTCTTATTTACCATCATTCTATCATTAAATCGAGAATAAAGTGTATATAATTCGCAATGACAACGGGGAATAAGACGTGCATCGCAGAATGTCTTTATGAAAATGGCATTCATAATTCATTCAGCTGGAAGGGTTCCCAGCTCGTTTACCCGAGATAAAAGTGACCTATCGTAACGCCCACACAGATGTAGGGGACTGGTCTCTGGTTCATCACAGACCCATTACAAAGCGATGGCCTACGAGTGAAGCCATCTGCTCATCATAACACTTCAACTTGCTTGGAACGAGATAGAATGTCCCACTGGGCTCCTTGAACCACATCTGTCTTCATCGCATACGGGTCGTCTGAGCTCGTCCCCAAACCCAATCCACGGGGGGCAATATGTGGTTGGCAGGGTCCACAACCCTGCATCTGGGCACCAAGCTCGCCAAACATGCCGTAGGCAAAGCTCAGATACAGATCAACCGCTGGCTCCAGAGGTCTGCTACCGACGAGTGTGACAAAATTGACATATTGATATGCAGCGCCTTCGAGGAGAGAACAGCGGGCAACGGGAAGTCCGAAGCCGGGGACTCTGAAGTTAACATCGGCGATGGTGTGTCTTTCACCGGCGTCGGGGAGTCTCGTCATCCGTGCTGCATCACCGCCTGCTGCTTCAAGAGCGCCGTACTTGCGTGCATCCTTACGGCAATGTGTTTCTCTTCCGTGGCCCTGGTGCGGCAGTATCTCAAGGATCTGCTGCTTTGGGTGGAGGGCTTGGACAGCGCCGTGGGAGCCTTGCTGTTCATCGTCGGATTGATCCTCGTGTCGTTCCCCTGTAGCTGGGGGTATATTGTACTTAACGTGGCAGCGGGGTACCTGTACGGATTTGTGCTGGGCTTGGGACTCGTCATGGTGGGTGTGTTGATCGGGACCTTCGTGGCGCACATTGTGTGCAAGCGGCTGTTGACCGAGTGGGTGCTGAACAAGATCGGGAACAGCGAGCAGCTGAGCGCTGTCATACGGGTGGTGGAGGGAGGGAGCGGACTCAAGGTTGTGGCCTTATCAAGATTGACACCCATACCGTTTGGGCTCCAAAATGCAGTTTTTTCGGTGAGTTTAATGTATTTTTCCCTTTTGTTTATTGTGTGTGTGTGTGTGTGTGTGTGTGTGTGTGTGTGTGTGTGTGTGTGTGTGTGTGTGTGTGTGTGTGTGTGTGTGTGTGTGTGTGTGTGTGTGTGTGTGTGTGTGTGTACAACTTTTTACCTACCTCCTTAGGCTTATTATGTAAATATTTTGATTATTATCATTAGCATCCACCAGTTATATGTATTAATTTTTCCAAATTGCATCCCGCTTGGCACACTTGGATAATGTGATTTAAAGGCCCTATGTTTTGTATCATAAGTTGGCATTCCTATCCTTTTTTCTGTGACAGCAACAAAGGTTCTTGGCAATGGGAATAAGATGTCAATTAAAGTACGATTATGATATTGTGTGTGTTTGTCAACTCAGATGGACAACCAATGTGGACACTGTTCCAGACTAGGATCCTATGTTAAGGCTAAACAGTTCACACCCAACATAATAAATAGTCTCAGCCCTATCTATGACTGAGGTTTGGTCCCTATGACATGCCTAGATGTCCCCAAGTTATTCCGTTACGTTATGGCTTCAATTCACCATCGCTCCAATATTGCTGTAGCAACACAGGAATGCCAGCAGGCAGTTAAATTGTAACAGAGTCATCAGTACTTTATTTAATATCAGAGTTCAGAGATAAGGATGAAACCATACAATCTGGGAGGGCTGGCCAGGAATCAGTTTAGTCAATTATTGGAGAACCGGTTCATATTTTAATTAGTTGTTGTCAAACTATAAAGTTTGTTTCCAGGAAGTCTCCTTAGGGACTTCTCATTCTCTATTTTATATTTTTTTATTTAACACAAATTAAACAACTTAACAGTGTCTTTCTTCCTCTGATTTCTATATATTATCATTCTAAAAGCATATAATTTTGAAGAACATTCTGAAGCATTTCCTTTTTTAAATGTAACTAACATATGTAATTAACATATATTCTGGGTAGTAACAGGCAGTCGTGCATAAGGAAACACGGTCTCACTGAACATGTACAGCTGCACCGTCTGCTTCACATTCACAGTTTAATCTAAGCAACCCTGAAATTGTAGCCTACCTGTAGACACTGCACCCAGTCAGCCCTATTCATGTTGGTGGTCCCGGAGTTCTGGCCGAATTATAGGTCAAGGTAACGTAACACCATGCTCTGCAAACAGAAAAGGTTAAGCCCTCTCCCAGTAGAACATCTTTCTGCAACAACAGCACTGTACCTCTCACATCTCCCCCTCACCCCCGAGCAGTGACCTTCATGCACAACATCAATGATTTATTCCATCTGCTCTTCTCTCAGTGATATCTGTAAATAGTACGAGTCATAAACGAGGTCTGTCTGTGGCAGACGATCGGTTCGAAGGTTATGGAGCAGTGCAGGACTGAGCAGAGGATGGGATTCTTAATATATCAGTACCTAGACAGAACATGTTGAGGGCCAGGGACTACAGTGGGTCCGTATACTAACCCCTTAGCTGTTACGCTTTCTCTTTTCCATAAAGGTAATGCAGTAAATGGGAATAAGGCAAATTCACCATCAGCCTAAGACGTATTAAAATGATTGAAACCGGCCAATGTGGTGAATTGAAGAGATCAAAGTACTGCATTCAACTACATCACAGCAATATTCCAAAGTCGCCAAAAGGCCTGTAGTTGTATAAGCAGGTAAATGGGTGAACCACAGTGATCTTGCGTGCAAACGCCCGTCATTGCCCACGTAATCATACATTGACCTGCTACTAGCATGCTTTCATTAGTGGCATTACTATGGAAACATAGACCAGTCAGATGGTTACACTGCATGTGACAACAACGCATACACCAAATGTGTTCTCTTGAAAAGGAAGTGCTGCTGGCAGACCCACCCATGTTTCATTGCATTTCTAAATGTGGTTGCCTAATTCCCATTACTATTGGATATGACATCAAATTTTATTGTCACATTAAGTGTAATTCAGAGAACGGATTATGGTTTGTCCCACCATTGTTGCCGTCTTCAATGCCTGAAATAAAAGGGGGGTTTCCTTCCATTTTAAAAGGGGCATTTTTCATGTGCCCCTTGGATTAAAGATTGCATGAAAGGATGGACTTTATGTTGGTGATGGTTTAATACTGGTCAGACAGTATTTTGCATTTAATCTCTAATTTGTAAAATCTGTAGTACATACAGTTCTCGGGTTCCTACCACACACATGAGAACAGTTAGTCATACTATGTTCATAATGATTTCATTTGGTTAAAGTGTTTCACTAAACAGGCTGGTTAAACTGGTTCAACTGTCAATATTTTATCACTGGTTTTCCCCATTGTGGAATTCATTTTGTGAGGATAGGCCTATACCCATAGTTCCAGCCGTAGCCGTATTCCAGCTTGCTGGTGGCTATTGCATGCTCACACATCTGACACGCTAGACGCCCTTGATGACTACCGGAAACAAGCAGTTAAGGTCGGGAGTTCCTCTGGGTTTCACAACAGCCAGTCAACTTGACTCGCGTTAGGAGAGCAGGGGTGAGTTTACTTTGGAGGGATCACTGTTAAATTTAGAATGAACACTGGATTAATCTGAAGTTCACTCCACACCAACAGTCTCTGTTGGTGTGGTTATTCTGGTTAAGATGTGTCCTGGAAAAACACCTTTTTTGGCTTCTTGCTGTTCCTGCGTCTGTCTAAAAATAAGAGACTAATGAGCTCTTTTACCACATGAGATAGATCTTTATTGATCAACGATTCTGTGAATTTCTGGGCGTTTGCCCGGATGCAAAACTGTGGTCTGATGTGGCAGATGTGAACTGCTTGATCAGGTTAAGAGGCATTTACATGACAAGTCACCGTACTTGAAGGGTCACATCTCCGCTCCATCTAATCAATTCAAATGGGATGTGAAAACCTTCCTCCCCCTAACTGATTGGTCTGGTTCCGTCGTACAGTACACTGTGAAGCATCGTAGCTCCGGTGGAAGGAGAGACTGTCGGTGTGTAGAGTGTGCACCGGGTGGGGGGGGGGGGGGCAAGGCCTGTCGGAGAGGAGGTTAATAAGCTGTAGCTTGCCTCCCGCTCGGTCTTCTCTCACGTCGTCCTCTCTCTTTCCTGCTGTCATTCTCTCTCGCTCTGGGTCTCTCGACCCCTTCGACAACGCCTCGGCTCCTCTTTCAGTGACAGACCCACCAGGGATTACAAACCGAGCTCTGCCTGGTCTCAGTAACCTCGGCAATCATTACTCCATGGCCGTTATTCAGCCTGGTTGAAATTGTCCTGATTATCTCGTTTACACAATGGGTGTGCAGTGGAGACCACAGCACAGTAGTAACCCTGAGGGGGGTTTTCAAAGGTTCATACCCATGTATATTTAGTGCCGTGACCATTAAGGGGATTCACACCTATAATCTGTAAGGATTGGTCAGATTCAGTGGGGAAGTTTGTGCTTCAACTTGTTGCTTCGTTCACTGGGTACAGTTAGCGTTCACACTGTACTTTGTTAGTGAAACAAACATTTAAAAAAAATGATTGCGATGAAGTGGTTGGCCCCCGTATTGGACAAAAATTCAGAGGTAATCTCGAACTTTCTCTCAATAAATAATTTACATGGTTTAAAAAAGTAAGTGTTTTTCTTTTGAGTTTCCACACCTGTAGGATTTTATCAACCCCTTCTGCATTCAGCCATTTTAACTGGGCTGATTAATGCTGTATATGAAAATGCTTTGCTTTGGGCATGGATTATGTGAAATAAGACCCAAGTTTGTCCAAATAATATAGTGCATGGTGGCAGTGCTTAACCCTGCCACCAGGGTTACAGAATCAGGTAGGAGGATGCCCGTTGTTGCATGGTCTGTCCTTGGTAAGCACATTCTGTGGACGTGGCTGCATTCCAAAGTGCCCCTTCTTTCTGTTCTACTGAAGTGAATGCTGCATTAATGCTGGTAACCCAAAACTACACACAAACAAAAACTGCAACGCTTGGCAAAACAATGGGATGCTATTGAAAGAAGACTTTGCAGAGCTTTTCAGGATGTGGTTGACAGATTCGGCCTCTGTGTAATATTATCACACAGCTATCCTGGCCTCATCCATTTTGTGGTGCTTAAATAGATGGCGAATGAGTTCTTAAATAGGCCAGGACGATTCATCACGTGCTCACCTGCTAGATGGATTGTGTTTTTGGTGTCGGCTTACCCTCGCCTATGGCAGTTCTTCATTAACACGAAAACAGCCTTGCTATTCATACCATGAAATGGAAACTAGGTCAAACGTATTGAAATTCATATTTGGTCATGTATATCTGAATGTTGTGTTGAAACAGGCCGTTATTCTGTGTTTTTGTGTATGAGTTCTGCAAGCCGCAGGACGTTGGAATTCACCGGGGTAGCTGTAAAAATACCCATTGGTGTCCCTGCCCTGACCAAGCCGGGGACATCCATGGCCTGGCCAAGTTGTGGAGTCACGACAGCTGCAGAAGAGCTCCACACAGATGCTTGTGTGGGAGGAGGGCGGTCATGTACCCCCCCCCCCCCCCCACAGCCCAGGGACGAGGCAGCGGGAGTGAGCTCGCTGCTCTACAGGGGCTCGCTTAGAAGACGATGGGACATGGCCTTTTAGAGAGCGTCACACTCCTGTGACATGTCCAAGTGAGATGGATAATTGTCGCAGGACGTCACATTAGAGGAATTCGATTTGGTCCGTTGGGATTGTATTGTGCCACATTGAAACGCTAGCCCGCCATTCCTGTAGCAGGCTATAAATGATGGGGAGGGGGGGGACCTGATACCGTATCGGTGGTTGGAAGTTATGTTTGTTTGTTTAAACAAACAAACATAATGGCTGTTTTACAATCTACCGACATAGATTGTTGAATAGGTAGGAATATTAATATGGCTAGAAATGTGCTTCAAAATGCTTTCCTTTCTGCCTGGGCCGGGAGACGCAGCCGTGTGTTGGGCAGGGATTAGACGTGGACCCGCATGGCGCTTTCACGCCGTGTGGACGGGGCTCATCTTTGAGGCAGACGCCCCAGCTTCTAGGCCAGATGGTTAAATGCCTTGCTATTAAATCGAGCAGCCGTCTGTACACACAACCTTTGGATAATGGCGTTTAAGTTAAAGTTTAACGTGGGTCTATCTGTGCTGCCGGGTGACCTCATCCAGTGGGACTGTAATACTGTGTGACCATGAGAAGAATCACCACAGCTCGGGCTCTGGGCCTTTTTTAGTGTCTTACCGGCAGTAGCTGATTGCGCCTTGGCAGTTGGCACACATACTTGCCCCATTGCCCCCCCTTGGAGTCACCTGCGTCAGTCACACGCACCGTGGTAACGGAGGCGGTGCCAAGGTCGTGTCCACCCACACAAGCACTCATTTGTCATCCCTATGGTCGGTTGCATGGTGACACGTAGCCGTGTTGATTATGGACTACAGTGGTGCTGGGGACGGGCCATCATAACCATGGGCTGGTATCAGTGTGTACCTTGAGCTTGTTGTTTAGTGTATCTATGGAAGGGTTAATATTCAAATGACTGTTTGTATGATCTCCCTGGTTGTTTCTTCCCCCATGCCCCATTCAATGTGTGTTTTTAGTCTTGAGGTTAAATGGCTTTAAAGGTGACATATTATACCACCAGGTGTGAGTGTGATAGCCGTTAAAAAGCATTTTGAAAATGTCCTGACATCACAAGTGTGCTGGATAGATCAGTCTACCAGCCGACCCAGATGACTATAGCAAGCGTTGCTCATCTATCCGTCATACATCTAGGTGGGCACCCCCCTTTTACGAACGGGTGTAACGACTAATCACACTCGCACACCTGTTGGTACAATATGTCACCTTTTAAGGTGACATATTGTGAAACCATCGCGTCACCCTCAGGGCACCGTTACCTAGTCATACAATCATCCAGATATCTGGGTGTGTTTTTCTCCCGAAGGGGTTTGTAATCCATCCATCTGTTTAATCTAATCTGGAGCCTGTTCCTCAGATCACAGACGTGTCCTTGCCAAACTACCTGGTGGCGTCCTCGGTGGGCCTGCTGCCCACCCAGGTGCTCAACTCCTACCTGGGCACCACGCTGCGCACCATGGAGGACGTCATCGCCGAGCAGAGGGTCAGCGGCTACCTGGTCTTCAGCCTGCAGGTGAGCCCGCACACGGCCGGCCGGGGCCGTCCTCACATTCCCTCGGCTCAGAGGAAGGTACCCCCCCCACCCGGGGACGATGATGAGACATGGGTGGAACACACCTGTCACACAGTGTCCTTCCCATGCCTGTCCCGTGCCCTCAAGACGCAATGCTTCACATTCTCTTAGACAGGAAGCATAGCGTCACCTGTCCCTCTCACATACCCACATGCTTACGCAAACACCACTGTATGTACCTACTTCTACCCCTCCCCCTTGGACCAGAGCTCATCATGTTGTGTTGGGAGACGAGCTGAACTCTCTCTCTCTCGCGTGCGGGCGTGCACGCTCAAACACCAAGCTGTTCACACACAGCCTTTTCATTTACCAAGTTTTTTAAGTATAAGAAGGGGAAAGTTTTGTGGGGAGGTTTTAACCTTTCTGTGCTGGTTTGTATGTTATTCCTGCTGCAAGCCAATGCTAAAACAACTGGGCTGGGGGTTTTAAAATGCTGGCACAACTTTAAACCTTCTCACAAGACTAGTAATGCAGCGTGGATTCCTGCAACTGCTCACGATGCTTGGGTACATATTTGCAAACCTGCATTGCAATCATTGAACCAGTATTTCTAGTAACGGTCACTTGCCCTTCAGCAACCCAAAGATAGTTATGAAGCCTTAGTTGCCTTGGTGAACGATAAAGCATTCATTGGGTGTAGTGGTTTCACTGACATGTCTCATTCATCAGGCGATTCCTGTACCAAAGTGTTTTTGATTTCCTCTCCCTCCCTCCATGCAGATCGTCATCAGCATCGGCCTGATGTTCTACGTGGTCCACCGCGCCCAGCTGGAGCTCAACGCCGCCATCGCCGCCTGCCAGATGGAGCTCAAGAGCTCGCGCATGAACGGCACCTCGGCCAACCACGGCGGCTTCAGCTACTGCAGCAAGCGGGCGGCCGCTATGGCCAACAGCGGGAACTGCGTCAACGTGGTCTGAGAGGACACCCCCCCCCACCCCACCCCACCCAGCCTCCCCCCACCCCCGCTCCAACACACGGTCTACTGCACACTGGACTGCCGGCCACGAGACGCACGCTAAGAGAAGGCCGTCACCGCTGCCGCGCGTGCCTCCCTATAAACCTCAAACTACGCAAATAAGGGCAAAGAGTTTCCAGCGCACATTTTTATGCAGACATTGTCCTGATGTCCGTAAAAAGGAGGAGATTTGCGGCCTGTGTGCGCGTTTGTTGGGATCATTCGTCAGGGGACGGAAAAGGACCGGAATGCTGCTGGGATAGCGAAGGTCTGGGAGGTGTTGCACTACCCTCAGCCCGTCATATCGCTGCTTGCTCAACTCTGTTCCAGGAGTTGTCGATTGAACACTGATGTTCATGAGCAGAACTGCAAGGCAAAGTGAACTGATTTGCATACACAATGAATGTGCATCTAGATACTTCCTCCACAGAGGAACGGGGGTTTCCTTTGCCGAGTCAAAATGATGACCACCTATGCACCTTTTCACAATGCATCCACAACAACCCCCTCGACACAATTCCCCCCGCCCCCCCAAACGGTTTCCTTGTTTGCGTCAGGGAGTCTCTGTATTCAACGCTAATTGACATGGCTGTAAGTTTATTAATTTGGTATTATCTTGAATTGTAATTTTTTTGTATTCTTAGTTTGCTTGGGCGTAGTCACAGTATTACTGGATCATTTTTTTTGTGTTCTAAGGCTGTGAGGAACAGATGGGAGGAAGAGCAAAATTCCCAGCAGGAATTTTTGGAAATGTCCTGCCAGGACAGCTGAAGTGACGCGTGATTCCCTCTCCGCCCACAACCGCTCCCCTCTCCTAAGTTAAAACACATTTTCCTTTTCACCTAGAGCCGGTTTTCTTTTATATTCGGTTGGAAATAGTTTTTGAAGAGTTTGATTTTTGTTCTCTCTCTTTTATTTATTGAAAGATTAATTTCGGAATTCCTCAGCTATTGCTTGGACTCGGCGGTAGCTCTGCCACACAGACCTTTTTGTGCAATGTACCGGTGGACAAGCACCATGAATGTCATATTTTAGTTCCGAAGCCAAAACTAAAACGCAGTTAAGCACAGTGAAGGAAAGCCGGATATGGGGGAAACTTTGGTTTTGGGTTTAATTATCTTTAGTGACCTTATTAGATGTTCATGCCAGATGAGATGTTATTTTTAATAAGTGCCATATAGAGGCGATGCGTATCAGGTGCCATGGTATTTCCCGCTACTTCAGTTGAGGGGACATGTGACTTATCATATTTCTATGTACCTGCTATTGTTGGCAAGATTTGATGATAATTTATATGAACTTTTCTTTTTACTTACCAATCCAGCAGTGAAGCTCCATTTTTTTCTTTAAGTTTAATTTACAATCCACAACCTTACCTTTATATATAGTTTCATACTGCCCAGTGAACTTGCAGCCAAGTTTGACAGTCCTGGTTGGTGCGTCATGGAGGCCGACAATCAAACTCAATATGGACACTTATCAATGAATGTGATCATATTATTTTCTATTATTAGAAATGTTATTGTAATGCTGCTCCTCAGACATTGTCTCACAGATAATTAAGGGCTCCTCTATCCACATTATCTGTCTTCACCTCCCTCTTTATACACCTGAAAAATGTGCACAACATTTTTCACAATCAGTCTATTTCGTGGTTTGTTTTTCAAAAACAGGCAACAATTAAATGCGCACCCAAATACATTCCATGCTGTATCTTCTGAAAGGCTGTAGAAAATGTATTGACATTTATTATTTTATGTCTAGATGGCATTTACCTTTTTAATTGGTGTCTGAACACATCAATATTGTCCAATTGCCACTGTATCCAATAATTGGTTTTAGGAACATAATTAGTGAGCCTATGAGTCATTATCTTTGCTTCAAAAATACATTTGATCGGTTCCTTATTCAAATGTAGTGGATAAAACAAGAACATTCCTGGGATTTCTGGATCAGCCTCTCTTCCATGCCTGTAATGCGATTTAAGATCTTGAATTATACCGCCCCGCCCCCCAAATGTACAGCGTGTTTACTGTATGTCTATCGATCAACCTATTGCTCCTCCTTTTGCATGAAAAGTTGCCTTTGTCCACCCGGTGGTCTCCCAGGCTTGTGGACAGAAGAAGCACATATGGAAACACCAGTCGGCTGCTTCATCGCAGAATTGGGGTTTGTGTAGTTGACGGGAATACGACGCAGAAGAGGGGTTGGACCAGTGGTTCATCCAACGGCACAGAGGGAGATATATGTAACCCGTCATGCCTCATGTTTTTTAGGATTCAACTGTATTTTTTGAGGTTGTGGAGAGTTTCTGTAAAAAAAGGAGCAGTTTGTACACTAAAGGCTTCAAGTATTCTTTGGTCAGCTCAGCTGTAGTTACTTAGATATAGTTATGCAACAACCTATTCCTAAAGGACGTGTATTTCATAGATATTGATGCAAGACTTGAGGCTGGGCTGTAAAACTGCACATTTAAACTGTTGGTACCAAGGGAAATGAATATATAAATGAATAGAAGAGGCTCACAGGGGTACTATGAAACATGAATTACTTCTAAACCTGTATCAAGTGCATTACACATAAACTGTATTTTGTAAAACAGAATTTTTACAGAGAGTATGAATATTGATATTTATCACTGTACAATGCTTGTTCAGTGTTATTTATGGGAGAGAAATAAAACAAATTCACTTTCTTTAAAAATGTTTTTTTTCTTTATGCATATCTTCCTGACAATCCTTAAAGTTCTTCCCGGCTTCCTTGAATGAGCAAAGTTAAATATTACATTTTGAAATGGAAAGAATATGAGTTGAATGGAATTCAATTACAAAAAATATACTCTGACTAACACTACACCAAATACTGAACATTTCTCCTATAACACAGCAGACAACAGACCCCTTAAATCTCACTCTTTCCCCCAACTCATCCATTTTGTTGATGATAGTAAAGGCGAAGTGCGCTCTCCCCGCCATCCATCCTGCCAGGCTGGTGACATAAAGGCCAGGCCTAACAAGGCCACGGGGATAACCCAGCCCGCAGCAGCGCGGTCCGCCAGAGATGTGTCTGGCTGGTGGGGCCGTTTGTCACAGTGATTTCAGAGAGCAGCCGCTGATGGACGTGTGAAGGCTGTGATATAGGGCTGCACCGCCACCACCACCACCAACACCACCTCTGCTTCCATTTTGCCCTTGCCCTACCGGTGACAGGCTATCTGCTGAGGGGACGCGGGGAGCCTGGGCTGGCCTGTGAGTATGCAGCGCCGGTGATGACAGCCACAACAAGGGACGTCACCAGGGGGGGGGGGGGGGGGTCTCTGTCGGATGGGGTGCGACGGGCGGTGGTGCATCTTTGACTTGGGCATTTGATTGGGATTGTGTTTTTAGGGGACCGAGTGTGGAGGGAAATGCCGACCTCGGCGTCCTCTGTGGTTTCTACGGCCGAGAGCCAAAAGTCAGCCAGCCTTTTTTTCTACACTCCATGCAAACATCCCTCGGCCCATGTAGCCCTGACCTCCCACACGCACACGCAAACACACTCACTCCCCAGGGCGCTCTGCTCCTCGCGTCTACCCCCACCCCCACAGAGACGGCGATTCAGTGCAAGATCTCAGACACATCAATCAAATGCAATTGGATTAAAAACACAAATGGACAAGACATTGCTTCCGTTGGCTCGATCTGTTGACCCCCGCCCCCCCTCCCCCCTCCCTCCCCCCTGTTGGTGCAGGGCTCATTGTTGGAGGTGGGTCCATCCTCTCCTCCTAATGATGATGATGATGATGATGATAAAATAGCTCATAATGATGATGCCGTCCATAATGATGCTCTTCATGGTGAGGTCTGTGTTGTTGTTTTTGAAATAGCAAAGTAATGTTGCTGTTTCCATCCATGAAATTATTAAATGCATCTCTTCATGAATTTCTCTCAGAAAGGGGGAATATGGAACCAAGTCCTCTGGCAAAAGGCTGTCCCGTGAACCATGTGACTGCTGTCTTGGCTCCGCTGGTTCCAGCTGTTGCCTCCATCTGGGGCCATCTGAGAGCTACTTTGGACCTGGTGGCGAAGACTCAGTTGAGACTCACTCTCTCCTGACAAAGTTGGTCCACACAATAGGCCATTGTTAATTAAGGGAAGGCCGTTTTAAACACTCTCTGGTCCCTCTTAGCGGTAATCTATTGATTGCATCGATTGTCATCACAACGTCTGCGTGCTTCCTCTTCCTTCTCTGGCTCGGTTCATTAGAGTGGGGCAGTGGATAATGGGGTTAATGAACAGAGACTGCATAAGAATGCTGTTTAACCTTGCGTGATAGGATGAAGGGCATATTAATCAAAAACGAAAAGAAATAAGGATGCACAACCCCTATTGATATACCTTGCTTTCAGTAATTCACTAATTTTCTTTCCTGGGCTTCTTCTCCTTCCTTTTCTTTCAAACGTTGCTCTTAAAAAGGTGGTAAAAATAAGCCGTAGTATAAAAATAACTATTATTATTAAACCTGTTCCTAAATAACAATGCAACTAACGGTTGTTGCTCTGATGTTCTGAATGGCTAAATGGCTCTCCAGAGGGCCCTGAAGGCGCCCAGTATCCAGGCAACAACATGTACATTCAGAGGCTCCGTGTGAAGAGCGCGTTCTTGTTAATGTTTAAACCCGGGCGGGCCAAGCGGCCGGGAGGGAGAACACATCACATCTGTGTTCTGTGCTAATGTCCGTTGGTTACATCACAGTGAAATAGGCAAGGTGTGGGAAAGGCCATATGGCACTCAGCTTATACAGTATTAACATGCTCCCTAATGCAATTCAGCATTTTGTTTCATGTCTGAGACATAACTTTGATGGAATATAAAGTTTTATTTACAAAATAAACCGTTTATAATTCCTGTTATAATTCATGCGGTTCTGCTTGGTCAGATTTCAATTCTAACTAGTCTTCAACTCAGTTTCTGTCTCAGGGGTGAACTTGTTTTGACAAATATCCGTCTACCTGTGTGTCACACGGTTGTCCCAGTCCGTAGACACTTCAAGCATATTTGGGGGTCTGGTTTCCATGCAGAGTTGATTTGGCAGCGGAGGGATTTGAACCTGAACCGGAGCCTGATTCCAGCAATCTGCCTAGAGAAAGGGTTAAGATGAATAAAAGCAATGTTTAGATATGATCGAACAGGGATCCTTAAAGGCAAAAAGGTATTGGATAACCACTCAAGGGTATGTTGATGTTTTAATCATTAATGTATTTCTGGTAGACAATAAAATCATAATTATCAACAACAATAATTCAATATAAATTGAAAGAAAGATTGGAAAATGTCAACGCTTAAATGGTTTTATTGAATAGTCAATACACTTAATTTAACTTACCAATAAACTTATTTAAGGCTGAGAGACCTTAGTCTGTCAGATAAAATGAAGAACACTGTAAACAGATTGAAGCCTGAATGACGTTCCTGAGTGTTTGGTGGTTCATGAATTGACTCACCTTGTATTGGCAGATTCTCCCGACTCCCAATACTGGAGATAATAGTTCTGCAGACTCGGCACAAATGAGCCAAAGCACAATGAAAGTAAGCCCCCTCTAGTGGTCAATTCACAGCACTACACTTCAAATTGTAATACAGTACTATTTTTCTTCTTGTAATTTATAATCACACGTTCATAGACATAGCCAACTCATTTGTACCTTAAACTTCGTCATCCAGTGTAACAAAAACTTGCATTTCAGCCCCATTTCCAACACAAAAACAAAACTAACACAAAAATTGTTTTTAGCTAAAGTGGTTTCAATATGTTAAGTTCAGTATGTTAAGTGACTATCACCAAATGAGGTAACACCAAATGGTGAAAGCCTCTGTATTTATAGTTTTATGAATGTCACAAACCGGATTTCAGCGATGACACTATAGTGTTATCTGGGAAAAGAAGACAAAACAGATGTTTGAGATTTCAACTTAAAACGTTTTGTTTATTTATTATTATTATTATTATTATCAATGCATTTCAATAAACCTTTTACGAGTGCAGTAGTGAAAGCAATCAAGCAACAATAATTCCTAAAAAAAAATGCAAATCGACGAATAAAGGAGCTAAAAAACAAAGTCAGACCGTCGTCAATCCATGCCAGGAAATGTGAACCTCAGATAAGGCCAGAGCATGAGCTTTCACAGAGAAAGCAGTAATCATCAACAATTTTTTTTTCATATTTAACAAAAAAAGGAATCAACCCAGAACCTTGAACCTTGGGGGGGCGAGGATTGAATCTGTGGCTAAACAGCGGCGGAGAAGCTGCAGTAGACTCCCCAGTGGTCGGACGTGTAGCGGCCGCAGTCCAGCTTCTCCAGCCCGAGCAGGGCCATGTGGTCGGGCAGCAGGCGCGGCACGCCCGCCCTGGTGGCCGGACGCAGGTAGACGCGGTCGAAGCGGCAGCGGCTGACGTAGGGCACCTTCTTGTTGCTGTTGGCCTTGGTGTCCCAGGTGTAGCGGCAGTGCTCCTGTCTGCCCAGCTTCTCCCACACGTCCATCACGCCGCTGGACAGGCCCACCTTAGCCACCTGGGATGGGGAACGTTGTGTGCGTAAAAAGGGGAGCTGAAACTAGCAGGATTACAGAAACTTACCATCTGGCATGAATAAAGGATTTCTCCTCTTAGGTTATAAAGGGGGACGGGTGAGCTGGCAAGGATAGTGGCAGAGCTTCCCTATTGTGCCTTACTATTATTTCAGTCATTCGCCAATGCATACATATAGTTCTATTATTGACGCGGTCATCTTGGAGCCATCAGTCATACTTTGTTGTAGCAGACCTTCTGGGGGGAGACGGCACAGCACCTGGGCCGGAAACCAGCCCTGCAAGGGTTGGATTTACGGCTTGTTTCCTGTTTCTATACAGAGATATTCGATGAAAGGAAAGGAATTTGTGTGGGTAGATAATGTTTTCAAAAGGGGACTTAGAACAACTGTTTCTACATCGGCCAGTCTACACGCTCTTGGCTTAAATCGTTAAAGAAATATATATTTTTAACTTTTTTCTTCCTTTCAGTAACTACTGCTGTCCCGAGTTTGTGTCCCGCCAATTGCTCGCTTACGGATTCCTGCCTCCTAGCACATGATTGGTCCAAAAAAATACGAAGCAAGGGAGATTGTACACGCCCTGTTCACCCAGATTTGAGATTGTCGGCGATCAGACAATAGGTATTTAGAATCTGATATTTGACACCACTGAGGTAAGGTCAGCTGAAGGACCCCTCTCATAGGCCACACAACCCCCTCCAACACAGGTGTGACCAAGGTGAGAAGGCTTTCACGATGAGCGCTGGATGAAGCTGAAGTATACCTTAAGACATACTTAAATCCACCCTACCTTCCTCACATGTACCCCAAACCACTGCAGGGCACTCTGAATAAAAGTGACTGCGGAGACGACGACGACAACAACAAAACACAATTTGATTGGTGGACGAGAGACACTACTGTACACTGACCTCTGCGTCTCGCAGGTTTGTGTCCCCCCCGAAGAGGACGGTGACGTCGTTGGGCACCTCACTTATCTTCTGCATGATCAGCTTCAGCTGCTTCATGCGCTCCCCAGCCTGGGCCTTGCAGCTCTCCAGGTGGGAGGTCATGAGGCTCAGCTCCTGGCCCTGGAACGTCGCCTGGAGCCAGAGGAGGAGCCAGACTCAGTCCTGTGTTCTGTAAAGGCCCTGTACATACAAACAAGCTGCATACGGACTCATAACCTCAAGCATACACGAGTTAGAACACACGTGTAGCACATTGCACTTCCGATGGCTTGGACATCCCTAGTGTGTTGCAGACCTCAAAATGGGGTCACATACCAAATAAGGTTGAGAACGATTGGACTAAAGAGGAAGAATAAGGTACTGTATACTCGTATCATACGATCCTGCTCACACATCTTCAAGTATTCATTGACTATGAATATGAATATGAATGTTTACAGTCGGCACCATGTACACAGAAGCGTGAGGATTTCGGAATGAATTGCACTCGCATCAAGGTGGGAAATGTCCCGTCAGGGAACTTAAGCGACCTGAACCAAGAGCAGATTCCTCATCATCTGGGTGGTGGTGTAGGGAACTATCTGAGTCCCCAGCAGCTTGACACGACTCTTCTTCAGCATCATCCCAGTGAAGTAGCCCTCCTCCCCACCTGGTGAGCAGCAGAGAAGCAGAAGCAAACAGGGTTATGGACGGCAACGCTTCTTCTGTTTTTCCAAGAGCACGACCTTGTACCTACCTTCAATGAGGGTGTAGCTCACGGCTCGCTTCTTCAGGTACTCGACGTAGGGAGGAATGAGTTCCTGGAGAAATACCACATCAGGAGTGTATCTATGGATACAGAAGATGATATTAACCCGGACAATAAACAAACAAAAAAACTTTTAAAAAGCGCCATTGTACTCCTACTCCAAAAACGTGACAGAGAGCTGGCCCTATGTAACTAGTTATGTTCTGAGACTTCCTTTGCCTGCTCCCCCAAAGCAATGCAGAGACAACATGCAAAGACCACATAGAGGAGGAGTTCATATATATATATATATATATATATATAAAAAAAAGACGCACAAGACTAGGTAGGAGCATAGGCCTCTTGCACGGTCTTGCAGGTTATCTGTGTCCAGCCCATCCACATTCCAAGAGACCAGTGACAGCTTATTCTCCTCTTCCGTGGCGTCGGTGGTCTTGCCCGCATCGGCCGGACTTGATGAACATCCTGGCTCATCCGTAGTCAGGTCTATACTGAAAACATTCGTAAACACATACGTTGACGTTAATAACGACGCTGACTCATGAACTTCTTGATGCTAAAACCAGGAACATGGATTCAACCTGAACTTGACCTACCAGCCCCCCGGTGAACTGTGTGCAGTTTTCTTCCTCTTGACCATTCGGCCTTTAACTTTCACTGGCGAATCTTCTATTTCAAACACTTTCTCCATATTGGTTTCAAAGAAGGAGTTCAGGGCTTTCTGGATCCGGAGTGAAACATGCAGAGTGTTAGGTCACATCGGTGTTTCTGTATTTAAACGGTCTGTTGTATCATTTGCGTACACACACAACATGCTGTGATAAATACGTAATCTAGTACAATGTATGTACATGCAACAATGAGTTTAGGCTAACGTTATAAGATAGCTAGAAAAATAACCCAGTCACAGTTTAGATATACTGCACCTCCATCTCCCATTCGTTTTCAGCCAGGTAGCATCGAGCTACAGTGCTATCACTGTCTGTAATTTTAGCAAACTCATCACAAAGGCGAAGTTTTTCATCCATTCCAGGAGCAGAGCACTGGTGAGGTTTTTCGTTTTGACAAGTGGCATGTGTTCCACCTAAATGCATCCGGGTATATTTGTGTCTGAAACGGCCCACTGTAGTTGGGAAACGACTAACATAATAAATACGAATACATAAATAATTGGTTGATTAACTATATTTTTTGGGATATTCACCTATTATTCTTAAATGTTCAATTATATCGCTACACACATTTGAAAATAACAAATTTGAACGGAACCTTCCGTTTGTCTAGTTTTAACATCGGTACTTGTTGGCCAACACAAACCCGCAGATAAAAACATTCGAATCAAGTGTCACATTGACCAGGAAGGTGTCATGGCTTCTTTAACCTTAAATTCGCTCAAACAAATCATGAAATCAATAGCAGACACCCCAGGTTTCGACAGGGTCATAAGTAAGGTGAGTGTATTCGTGCAACTCTGCATGTGGAAGCTGCACACTTCTTGCCAGTGTTAGTTTGTCAAAGTTGAATTATGGCATATGTAGTCTCTCCGTCCATAGGTTAACGTTTTGTCGGCGAGCCCTGGTAAAGTAGTGTGTGAGATGAAGGTAGAGGAGGAGCATACTAACCGTGGAGGCACACTTCATGGAGGCCTGACAGCGACGTTGGTGGATATAATCTCTACCACAGCCATCATGTACAGTGAACGCGGGTCACCAGGAGTCAGTGTTGACATGAATATAACGTAAGAAATATCTATATATCTGATTATACATAAAGACATGTATAACCGACTTGGACTTCAGGTTGGTACTGTATTTAAACATTTCTTAAAACAGGTACATGAATGCTGCCAAGATTGGAGAGGATGTGCTGATCACTGCTCAAGTTCTGAAACAAGGGAAGACTTTGGCATTTGCCAGTGTGGACCTCATCAACAAGTCTACTGGCAAAGTCATTGCGCAGGGAAGACATACAAAGCACCTTGGGAACAGTTAGAATGTATTCCTGTTAATCCACCGTATTACTCGAATATAGTGCCTCAACAAAATGTTGGTGACTTTCAGAGGTAACCGTTGTCCTTAATTGGGCTCTGTAAATCGTTGATTTTCTTTGGGCAAATGGTTGTTATGAATGTATTGTAATGCAATTATGTCGTGCTGAAATTGTTCATGTTTCCCTTGACTTTCACTAATTACCAATTTTCTACAATTAACACTGAACCACTTTACAAATGTGTGTACAAGCAATAAAAAAAGACCATAATTATTCAGAATTTGCATTGTATTGGGATATGCTCAGCAATATTGATTTGAGAATCATTACAGGATAAACTGAAAAGAAAAGCCCCTCAACCCTTCTACTGAACACACTGAATTAGCAAACAAAACCATTATCATATGCTTCCCAACTTAAACAAGGTTAATCCAAAGATAATGCAGCAAATTATCCTATTCAATCCCACGTTAAAGAAAAATCAGATCTGCTTTTTGTTAGGTACACTACATTTTTAAACATTAGCTTCTCAGTGTTGTATTTTCCCCCACCCAACAGTTATCCCTGCCAACACAAAAAAAAGATAACATGAGTTAAGTAGGTTGGATGGATAGTAAATTAACAGCTTGCATGGAGTCGGTCAGCGGCTAAAAAGTATCTTGGAACTTTTGTTTGTATGACCTTCAAAGTTACTCAAGACCTTCTACCCAAGACAATGGTTAGCCCGTTTCCGAGGAAAGAAATGACACAAAATGTCCAGCATAAACAATCTAAGGCAGGCGTAAAATGAGAAGTGAAGCCAAAACGCACAAATTGACAAATGTTTCTCGTTAACTTTGCATCTACGAGTTAAAACGCCTATGTGCGCCCATCCAGTCAAACAGATTGAAGTAGTTCTAGAAATCTATCTTTGACCCCCTTCCCTTACAATGCACTCACTCACAATCCTTTTATGACAGCAAAGATCACAAACGCATCCACCATGAAAACCTGTTTGTTCCTGTTGTGATGCAACATAAGAGTTCCTTCAGTGACAGGTGTCATTGACAGCGTGGCTCCGAGTGAATGACCAACCAGTCAGAAAAAAAAATAATCAATTGAAAAAAAATAAAGTAACAAAATGAATGTTTGTGCAGGTTTAATAAACAAAACCAGATGCTTAAGTGGGGAGGTTATGGAGGAGGCAGACAGGAACAAAGTGAGGAAGAGCAATCCAAAAATAGGGGTGGGAGAGTGGAGCACCGGGGAGGGTGAGCAGAGCATAACCAAACGATGGGAACTGAGTCAGCTTCGGGTCATGGAGAGGGGACCACATGGGTAACATAACATAAACCAAAAGGAAAAAAAAAAAGGGGATCCAAGCACAAGTTCATTTCTATTGGATGGAGGACAGTGGAGGTGACTAGGTCAACTGCTTCAGTCAGAGGGAGAGGAGGTTGGGGGTGCCTTCCCTTTGTGGCTTGGTTAAGGAGGTAGGCCTTAGTCAGGCATGTATGGGCGGAGGTGGTCCTCTATCTCTCCAACACCCCAGCTGGTCAGCTGGTCCTGGGGCAAGTATAGGCAGAGGCTGCACAACTTGAAAACAGTTGCCTTGGTTTTAGGAGTCTGCAGAGATCAAAATATATGGTTGAGATTGAGATGCGGTATAACATGCGTTTAATTAGCTCTACAGATGGCTGATCCACGTCCCCAGCTGTTCCCAATTGGCTGAATTACCTGCAGGTGCTGTCTATCCATGAAGAGAAATACAGACTGATTGGGGTTGTTCATAACCATCCCAGCCTTGTCCTTACGGCCCACAGCATGCAAGAACTGCTTTTCATAGTCGCCATGATGAAACTCAAACTTGGCCTGAAAGACAAATGTATAAATATATCAAAAGCAAAATACACATTAAGGGGAAGTCGTCCTGGAAAGCAAAAACAAGAAATACGCTACGATTATCTAATTACTTATATTATGCATTTCTAAACACTTTGTCCACAGCAAAGAACTTTTGAGCACTACCATGAATGACAGCCCCTTACAAATACAAAGATAAAGTAACGGTTATGTCATTACTAAAAGTCATTATCCGCTAATTAGTTAGTGGTCATGTGAGACTTGAGTTGAATCCCAGGTGGCTATGATTAAAAATACATCTGCTTAGCACATCAACATCAAGTTCTAATCAATTCCACGAGCGTCCATCACCACAACCAAGTATTATGAAGAATATATTTCCTAGGTTGACATGTCTTAATCATCCAATGTGCAAGGATGAAGGCTTCTGGTCCTGACAAACACAATCTGTAGTCCGATAGTCATACAACTTCAGCAAAACAAGCTACGCGAGGTCATCTGTAATCGAACCTGAACAGGCCTGAAGGGCTCGTCCTCCGCCCCTTTCCATCTGGAGAACAGCAGACAGACGATCTTCTCAATGTCATTGCGTGGCCAAAGGATGAAATCCATCTCCTGTGTGCAACCTATCACATCCTAAGAACACAAGAGAAAAAGCGCTTATTCAAACAAATTCATCCTGACCAAATTGTATGCAATTATACATACAGACAGTCTGCAAAAAAGATAGGAGCAAGGTTAGTTTAGCCTCAAATGGCATGAAAACAGAACCTGGTCATGAAGTAATATCTCAGAGGAGTTATTTCGTTGCATCAGTATTTATTAACTTATTGGCTATGAGTTAATGACTTAAGCAATATGTGGGGGCATAGGCTAGAGAAGTTGAGAACCATTGCTTTAAGGTCCTAAAGGATTGCAAATGCACATTTGTCTTTGTTCTTACCCTGCGCATTGACTGGTATCTGGGGGCATGCAACTGCACAACGTCCTTTTGCAGGAGTTCTATAGAGCTTTCGAGGGAGTAGCTGGAATCCCGCACACCCCTGAGGATGTTTTCTTCATAGTTGTTTGTCATCACTGGCACCACTTCTGCCACCTCAAAAAGTGCAGACTTCTTTTTCTGTCGGAAAAAACAAAATGTATCCAGTGATTAATATTTGAAGGGCTTTGACCCAATGGGAAAATTTGGATGGAACATTTAAAGAAACCTAAAAGATGAAGTCCATAAAATAACAATGAACCAACCTTGTCTTTGAATACGAAGGCGATATAGATCTTGAAGTCAAACTGATCAGCCAGAGATTCTCGTTTCTTTCGCAGCTGAGCACGTAGTCGATTCCTTGTTTGATTCCTTCTCGAGGTTGGGTCCCCCATTGTGAGGTTTGGATGGTAGTCTTCTCTTTTATTGAATAATTTCGGTTTACTCCTAGCTTTTAAGTCCTACAATAGGTCTTGATAGATTTTGTTAACTACCCCGTCAAGAAACAACCATAAACAGTTTTTTCACTATCACCTAAGGAAAAAAAACTGACACCAAATGAAAATTCGAGCAAATAAATTATAGAATTTCTTTTTTATCAGACGGTCGTTTTCATTTTTGCAAAGGGCCAATGTTTAGGGACGGGAATGGTAATCAGATACGACTACATATCCCTAGTGGTCAATACGAAATTTATATTTAAGACATTACTTTTCCATAAGAGCATAAGGCTTCTAGTCAGCAATTTGTTGGCACGGAAGTAAATTGAATAAAGAAACTCAAATATGTCTCTTTAGAGGTTGCATCAATATAAGAGGGGCTCCTATCAAAACCCTAAACTTGTATACTTTGCTAGTAAAATTGAAGACTACCCAAACAAGCAGACACGTATAGTATTGCTGGGGACATTTCAAAGGCTCTCATTCATGACTGTTGGTTTGTCTATTGGTTCAGTAATGACTAGGATTCAGCGCTATGAACGTGTTTACATACGGTTTTGAAGTGCAGACAACCATGGCAGATAAACGCAGATGCCACAAAACGTTGGCACCAACTCACATCGAGAACTACGACGCCACTTGACATTTCCTGGGAAGTTTTAATGCCATTCATGTGGCTCACGGCCCGCTGTTCTCCTTGCACTGTCGATAGTCATGATGACGGTGTACGGTATGTTAGCAAACTAGCTAACCTAAGCTAGCACGCTAATCTAGGCTCACACTTAAAACACTAACTAGTAGTGAACCAACCAATTACCTACATCTTATCTTTTGACTGTTCGGCATAACTGAGGCCCAGGGATGGTTGGCGTACAGTCATCATGTCGAAGTGTTTTACATTTTCTGCTAGGTTCACTCAGACGGTCTGCTCTGCGGGACCAGAGACACGCACGGTCGGGTGCCTAACTGTTTTTTCGTATGGTCAGCATTTTCGATATATTTCGGCCTATACCATGTCTAGTCACCGACCACTAAAGCGGAATCAAACAGCGAAGCTATAACCAGACGGTGAACGTCGAACAATGAGAGCGGTCGAGACTCGGTCCACGCCTAAAGTTTGGAGGCGTCTCTCCGCTTGTTCTCCGGCTGGTTCTTTTCTTCAGTCGTCACGACCACAAACCGTCCCGCATGCCATGTCAAGATAAATTGACCATCCAGCGGAGGTCCTCCGTTCTATCCGTCGACATGTGGAGTAATTTGTCTTCCGGTGGGCCCATATTTAACAATTTTGCCAAATGTTTTTGGTTTGTTTTCGAGTCTTCGGCGCAGATAATAATGGCAAAGGCTCGTCGTTGAAAATCCTTCCTCAAAATGGCTGCGCACAACTACAAAGATGTGACGTCGCCGGACATGTGACCCCCGTACCAAAACAACAGGAAGCGTCTCACTGGGCGCGCGCCTTATTTAATAAGTCCATGGCGCGCGCCCCATGGTCACGTGACGTGAGCGGATGGGCGTATTTAAGCTCTTGGCGCGAGATCTTCGTTAAACTGAACAGGCGGTCGTAGAAAGCAATCAGTTCATGACCGACTCAACGCCATTTACCGACCAACAATAACGTTAGCTTGTAATTCCACCACCACCACCAGAAGAAGGTATGTTTAATATTAATACATAATCCGCAATCAAACCCTCGATTAACGGGGTGGAAGTCTTGGCGTCTACTGTTGTCCCCCTGCTCTGAACTACCCCAGCTGACTGTGCCAAGGTTTCTGAAACATTATCCTGGTAATAATGGCTTCATCAGAATAAGGGTTACTTTAAGTTAGGTTCTTACATTTCAATATATTATGTTTCGTCCGGCTTTTTCTTGCAACTTTACCAATGTATTGAACCACGTTAGCCGAATCTAAATTGACGTGTTTGTTGCTTGCTTTGTTTTTTCTTTCTACAATTACTCTGAACGAAAACCCCTGTATCTTTCAATCTCCCAAACAAACAGTTTGAAGAGATGAGCTGTAACAGACAAATGAAACCAGGAACGTCTTCAGAAAACATTCAGGTAAATAATTTGTTTATGTTATTTGCACTAAATGGTAAAATAACGGAGTGCCTCATGTACTAACCCTAAACATTAACTAAATCCTTCACCGCACATTGAACTCTCAGGCTGTTCTTGTCTCCAATAAAGTTGAGGTTAGGGTTAGGAGTTAAACACACTAGTATAATAACCTACGGTGGCTGAGTACTACTCTGAATCCAACCCTAGCTATTGTGGGCACATGAAAGGTCCGCTCATTGTCGATTGAAGGGATACAGCAATTATACTAATTGTGAGGTTTGATCCGCATTCTAATGTGTAAATTGCAGTGAGAAACCAGACTGTGTAAATAAGAACATATATTTTTTTCTGATCACCTATCTAGTTTGTAGAGTGGCACAATCAAAGGACATGCAAAATAAACTGCACCCAATTGAGTTTATCCCAGTTCATCACAAATTAAACTCCCTGCCATCTGTACTGGTTGCTCTATTGCCTGGCCTGCCCCTTTCCCACGCTTCTTGGACAATCCGACAGTGGTTCTGCAACTTTCTCTTAATTCCCTTCTCTGTGTCATGTACCGTTGTAACTAGAGTACAGCCGAACAATATCCCTGTGAATGAAGTAACGGTGGGAACCGACTAGGCAGTTTTAAACAAACACTTAAGAGAAGAGGAGTAAAGCTTTGTATTATCTTGACAGTAGATGGAGCTTTCATATATGACCTAACCCATTTCACTGGCAAAGCTTATTAGAAACTCCTAGAACCTTTTGATAACAGAATGTTCCCCGTCATTCTCCTACAGAGCTTCCTAAAACAGCCAAGCCAAACGATGGAGCCCAAAAGAAAAACACTTCGGGTCCTACAGCCATCTGTTGCCAACAAGACCATGGGAAAGATATCAAAAGTATGCACCAACTTATAACTTTTGTGCTTGGATTTGCAATGTGTTGAGGTAAGTTACTGAAGCATGATGCTCCTGCTAACGGGATATCATTTGCTTAATCACAGGTGGGGAAAATTGTTCCCAAAAGGAAACAATGGGTCATAGAAGAAGAGAAGGGATCAAAGAGGGTGAAGGCTGAAGTCAAATCGACCCAAACTGAAGATTCGCCAGACGGTATCTCAAATGAAGCCTATGAGCTGATGGTCAAAGGTAGGTCTACTTTGTTAACATGGCACATCTCTTGGTTAGTATTCCCTATTTCACTGATGTACATTTGGATTTCTAACTGCTCTCTCCCTGCCCTGACTCAGAAACGCCCCCCTCTACGTACTGGAAAGAAGTGGCAGACGAGCGCAGAAAAGCCTTGTACAATGTTCTCCAGGAGAACGAGAAGGTGATTTGATCACTGAGCCTTGGTGCTAATGTTTAGCGGTTGGGTGAGCTGTTCCCACACTCCCAGCGGTTTCCTTGAGCAATCGGATTCTGAAAGTGTTGGGTTGCACTTCCATTACAACTCGAATGTGAAAGGACTTGATTGATGCCTCATTTTGCCATTAGTGAAGCATGATTTCTTTTATATATATATATATATATATATATATCTCTATCTCTATCTCTCTCTTATACCGCGTACACATAGTGAATAGTGACGCCATAATGAAAATGCAAAAATCAGTACATAATTTTTTTCAAATACAATAAAGATGCACCCACTCCCCTGTGGGACTCGATATGAATGCTGCATGGCAGTTTTGGCGTGGCCAAAATTGGTAAAATTATTTCGTTTTTAACTTGAAACATTTTTGTTTTACTTAAGTAAATCAATTTCTTTACATCCTGACAGCTCCACAAAGACATTGAGGTCCGAGATGAGCAAATACGCCAGCTGAAGACGGAGAATGAGGAACTGCAGGAACTTGCGCAACATGTACAATACATGGCGGACATGATTGAGGTATGCTTTATTTGATGGTTGTATATTGAAGTGAGGGAACAATTGACTGCCCCTAATGTTGTGGTTATATCGTTTTTGTGTAAACAAACCTATGAACCATATAGCTGTACACTTATTTGCCATTTGCAGATGTTGCCTAGTTACCATATTCACCAATTTGTACTATTGTATATTTTAATTGTTAGTTATGCATCATAAATGTTACTTCTTGCTAAGTGTACTAGGAGTCTGGGGGCAATGGTCTTATCATGATGTGTTTGCAGCCCACTGCATTTGAGATGATGTGCATTTGATGGTGGTGTAACCAGACTCCTCTTTTTAGAGGCTCACTGGAAAGGGCCCAGAGAACTTGGAGGAACTGAGGGAGATAGCCCTTGATGTGGATCAGGAGGAGGCGGAGGATGAAGAAGGTGAGATGACTCTGGAAAAGGAGGAGTCTGGCTCTTGTAGTGAGAGGGTGGCCGAAGAAGATTCCTCAGACTCTGACGAAGCCGAACCTTCAAACGGATGATGGATGGAAATTTCATCAAACCAAAGACTGCCTTCATCATTCTTGCCGTTTTGTATTTTTTTTTTTTTTTTTTCAAATATATTTTCAGAGTTTTGTATATTAACATGTCCCTTCTTTTCACATTTTAACAAAACATGGCTTGCCTACTTTGAATGTCTAGGCTATGGAACCTCAACTTTATGACAAACTTGAAGTCGCCCATTGGGCTGTTTTTGTATATGGGTGTATAGGACTTTTTGTGCAGTTGTATTGCATACTTGTTTACATTTTCCTTAATTGCGCTGTAAAATAAACTACTTTTAAAATCATTTGTGCTTGACTTGACTCCGCAATTGCTTCACTTGGTACATTAATAGCCGGTTCTGCTATTTGGTTCAGTTTGCAGTCAACTGGCGTAAGGTGGCCAGAAAGCAGAAGCTCTCGGCCATAGTTCTTGGGCCAATATAACTCAGCCTCTAGCCCTTCAAGACTCCCCTGAGGCTGGAAAAGGTCTATTTGTTTGGTAGAGCTGAGGTAGCAGCTTGGCTTTTGACAATGGAGTCATGAGCACCTGTAGCATGCAGTAAACTAGTTGCACTGAAATGGTTGGTCTCAATACTTACTGGCTCTTGTTTTGCAGTAAAATGACCACTTGACTTGATTTTTAACTTGGTAAAGCATGTTTAAGGAGCAATGTTTCATAGCCCTTCACAACAAGGCTACAATCAATGTCAAGTGAATGAACCTGTAATTCAAAGAGGCCCTCCATTCCTGCTGTAGCACATGCTGGTCAAGTAAGGAGTCTCAATATATGGTCTTAAAGTGCATAATTGAGTTAAGTCTACTTTGTAGCGTTTACCGTCTTGACGTAAACTAAATTATGACATGGTTTCAGATGTTAGGAATGCCAATATAAAGGTTGGTGCAGCGATCACAGGTGAATATTTTAACTCACCATTTGTGCTTTAACGTTTTACGCCATATTCCTTGTTATCCTGGCAAAGGGTGGTTCACCTGTGTAGGCCAAAATTTCCAGGCACTTCACTGCCTCAACCCGGGTATAGAGGGGCGCGTCTGCATCCTGACCTGTCCCAAATAAAACGAATGGGTCTGGGAATTGATTCCGATTGGCTCGAGATTGTTGTAAAAAAACATGCAACTCTGACCACATTTCCATTGTTTTTTAGTAGATTTACCGGCAAACTCAACATGAGATTTAGATCCAGCAAAGGGGATAACAACATGATGGAACATTACTTCTACATTTGCACAATGGCTGTATCCAGACAAACTCTAAAAACAGCCCCAATACAGGAGGGAAAGATGCATTTTCCAATCAGGAGAAGAACCCATAATCAATTATGCAAAAATAAAACTTTATTGCAACTTTCAATGAGCAGATAAAATACTGTTGAGCGGGATGGAGTAAAGTATGACACAGCTAATGCAGCGACAACCGAAGCTATTGACTACTACAGAGACAGAGTTAAATCTCAAAATGCAGCTCACAATAGCATATTTCTGTTGTACTGTATCATTTTCAATAAAAAAAAACCCTCGATATATAAATGCTTTGCCAACATGTGCTTTTTGACTTGAAATGGAAAAAGATTAATGTGTAACACTGGTGAACAGATAAAAGGTGAATGAGTCAAATATGAACAGAGGAATTACACTTGTTGGTACAATGGATCACATAAAATTAAAATATTGTAACGCTCTTCACCTCAACATAAAATAAAAGATCATGTTTGCACAAGGGGGCAAACCCCAGCATAGAAAAGAAACAAAAACAGTCTTCAGCTTTTTAAAGAGCAACCTTCACACATTTAGAGCTTGTAATAATAAAAATACATGTTTCACAAAAATAGTTCTGCTTGTTTTATTATACTATGGCTTCTGAACTGTGCAGATAGGAATGAGTGTACATTTCATACACGATTCCACTGTTATTTTACATTTGTTATTGTACTATGCTTCTCTTTTAAGGCCATGCCTAATGTGCTTGCCAAAATGCAGATGTTTGTATTGTGATGATATTGTTAACACTCAGGGTGGAGGACAAATTGTAGGTGTTTCTGTTTTGGTTACTCAAAATTGCAAAAAGGCGATACCGTAAAATACTTTCCCATGGGGATTGGGGCAATTTAGAGAAATAAACGAATCTATAGTATTATTTCACTCTTCAAATCTCATCACATGTTCTCCAAAATAATAATTATGAAGCATTTAAATTCCAATTACCAAAACATGAAATTATTTGTAACAAACAAAGATTATTAGACTTTTTAGAATATTAGAATTACGATATGTGAATAATAAATACATTTGAGTGAAGAAAAAACATATTTGTTGTTGTAGATGTCTTGTGCGACAGATTCAGTAGTACCGTAACACTGGTTCAAATCAAACCAAGAGCATCGACCTCCCAACCCAATTCCAGGTTATGATACGAGGGAGGTAAGCTCACACAATGTATTCCAAACCAATCTAACCTCTGGTATTACATCCAGTAGCCTATGTGCAATCTTTACTGCCCAAAATACCCTTTATTGTACTGTTATGCAGAAAGGGCAAGCCAGTCGAAAGGCCTTAAACTGCAACCACACCATGTATTCGATCTGAAAAGTATCTAGAAAACAGGAGGCAGTTACTAATTTGTCCATCTTGTCACACCAAAGCATTCTTAGCACACTTAATAAAATGTTTTTTGTGGTTACTTACACATATGTACAGAGCAATGCACTGGTCAAACTGCCAACGTATAGGATCCCTATCAACCATTGAGGTTGAAATTCATCGATCTATATTGTCTTTTTACCACATGATCCAACATTAGGTCATCTTGGAAACCATCCCTGATACACCAATAGTACTGCACACGAATCCCTGAAACTGACAAGTGGACCATCAGATTGGACAGAACTTCAAAGTAAGAACCCAAAAATAAAAATCAAGTTTGGAAAAGTCACTCCACCATTACGTCAGCCCTTCACAATGTGCCATATTTACACACCTGCAACAGTGCAAGAAACTCAAAATAAAAGAAGCGCACCTAACAAAATGATACCACAAAAGATATTAGAATACTTTGATAGAAACTCGGGACACCATCGAAAGCTTGTGTGATAATTCAAAGCCTTATTATATCCACAGTGATAGTGAGGTGATGGGTTGGACGGCCAACAGCTCCGGTACAGTGGATGCTATGGATACAGTGTGTTTGGAAAATGTGCTTCCAGGCCATCCAGAGATCTAGACAGTATACCTTCTCCCCACCCCCTCCCACACAAAGCCTCCGTCACTCCTCCCAATACCGTGTTGGGGGCTTGGGATTCATGCTCCTCAGTCCTGGCAGTACTTAAATGGCTCCCATGTGTCTTGTTAAAGTCTGTGCCCATATATTTCATGCTATATTGCCGTGCGTGGCTGGCTCAGCAAGCAGGCGGGAGTGGAAGGGGGCCCAACAGACCTTTATACACCCAGCAGCCATCGTGGTAAGTTGGGCGGAGAAAACTTCTGGAAACTTTGGAAACCATAAAAACTCCATTGCATTATTGCTCAGTGCTGTGCTCCATTTCGCCCATCATATAACCTAGCATATAAACTGCACTATATTGAGATTGAGTTGCACGGTTTTCCACCCAAGATGATAGAAAGTTTCCCCACCAACCTCACCATCATGTCCGCCTGATGAAGGATATCAAGGCGGAGAAGGACGGGAGCATAAAGTGGAGCTCAGGGGGGATGAGTAGGTGGTGGTGGTGGTGTTTTTGTCGGCGATAGGCAGAGAGCAGTTCTTGTCAGAAGCCAGCAATAAACCAGCTCAGCTGTCCTCCCCCTCTTCCCCGATAGTGTCTGTGGCAGCGAGCGGCTTTCAATGACCTCCGTATTCTTCTAACCCCCCCCTACACTGTGATAATCAAACTGCGGTCATTAAATCATCAGCGTCTTGTAGCAGTTAGTTTGAGAAAACAAATGAATGCCAGTGTAACGTTGGAATAACTATACCATGTAAGTGACAAAGCCTTGTGTTACAGTGTGTGAAAAAGAGGCTGGAGGGGGAGGGGGCTGCCTGTGGTCTTGGTCGTGGTGTGCATAAGAGTCTGTGCATGTACCCTACCGGGCGCGACTAGGGGGGAGTTAGACCGAGGGAGTGTACTCTCCTGGGGGTGGGGGCATGTTGAGTGGCATGTGATGCCACGGTGCGTGGACGGCGTCTCAGAAGGCGGTGGTGAGGGCATTGCTCCTCCGCGTCGCCATCAGAATCATCTCCCCTGGTACCGTGTCCAGCTGCTCGTAGGCCATACGCCCCTCCTCGCCTGGGGAGCAACACGGCATGAGGATGAGCCACAATCTGGACTCCTTCCATCAGGACAGGGCAGGAGTCTGCCGTCTTCCTTTATGCATCCTTGAGCAACTGGTTTAATCTCGAACCTGCCCTAAACATGCGGCATGTGATCGTGCACATTTTGCCTTGATGAAGTCGTCAACTGTGTGTAAAATTCAAATTGAAACAGGTTCTACCTCAGACAGCTCATTCCGCCTACGGCTTGATGGTTACTAGGTTATTTACTCACCCAAAGTGAGAAGCGTTTCAATGGCTACGTGTCTCAGCTCCTCATCGGCGGAGTCACAGAGTGCCACTACTTCCCTGATGCTCTCTGTTGCCTAGAGAGAGATGGGGACAGACTCCTCATGTCAATACATTTTGCTCAAAGGAACGGTGCAAAAGCGGTAAAAGTCCCTTCACCAACTGTAATACATTTGATATATGACGTTTCAAACATAGTGATCTACAAGTAACAATCAAGTATTTACAGTTGAAAAAACAAGATAATGTTTGAGCCTTCAAAATAGTTTCAGCAAAAACTACTGATAAAGTTTCACCATTCAAAATGGTGGCGTATTATGTCAGCTGTCCTCTGTGACCCCACTGACCTGTAGGCAGCTGAGAGCAGCACAGGCAGCTCTCTGGACGCCCACCTCCGACAGCGCCTGGGTGTAGCACTCTACCGCCTGTTGACACGTACACACACTGAGCAAACCTGAGCACTCAGACAATCACACAATAACACAAACAACAAACATACACCACTTCTTTCAGACTCCACCACAAAGGTGGAGTCTGAAAGAAGTGGTGTATGTTTGTTGTTTGTATGTTTGTTGTTGTTTGTTGCGTCCACTTAATGATCCATCATAGATTTAGGTGGACACGCCCACTTGTGATGTCAGAAGAGGACGATTTTTAAAACGGCTTGTATGCGGCCCCCACAACGCACCTTGCTCCTGAAGTGTGTGTGTGCAGCCCCAGAGGAGAGGTAGTTGGCCGCGGCCTTGCTGACCTCCGGCTCCTCTGCGGTGAGCAGGCCGGCCAGGGCCCTGAGGCTGCCGTCTCTGGGCCAGAGCTGGGCCACCGACACCTGCTCCAGCTCAGCCAGACGCAGGCCCGAGTCCCCGCTGTTTAGGGACTCCACGAACACACCTGAGCACCAGACGAGACGAGTTTATTAGACAATGCCGTTTCACTTCCACCTGTGCAGCCGAGTCTAGAGCTAGAGAGCTAAGAGTCACCAGCCTGTGTTACTGAACCATAAATACACTACATGTGACATGTTATACCAACAGGTGTGAGTGTGATCGAGTGTAGCTGTAACAATCCGTTTTGAGGATCTGCCTCTTCTGGCATCACATGTGGGCGTGTCCACCTAGATGTGTGCTGGGTAGATCAGTCTAGCAGCCTACCCAGTGGACTGTTGCAAACGTGGCTCATCTATCCGTCATACATCTAGGTGGACATCTTGTGATGTCAGAAGAAGACGATTTTCAGAACGGCTTGTAACAGCTAATAACACTCACACCTGGTGGTATAATGTCACCTTTAAAAGAAAAAATTACAATTCCTTCGTGAAAAGGGCGGTCCAACATTACCCTGCTTGGTAATGGTGTGCATTCTGCTTTGCAGAAAGCACACCATTACCAAGCAGGGTAAGATGTATTTCATTAATCCCAGACGGCCAATGAGGCTGCCACGGCAGAAGAACAGAGTATCAGGCGAAGGTCACCCCAGTGTCACTCTCTCAGCATTGCGGCCCCCCACCTTCTCGCGCCAGGCCCAGCAGGTGGGCCGCCATGTCCTGCACGTCGTGCTGCATCACGTAGCTGTGGAACTGGAACACGCTGAGGACGTCCTGGGGCAGCACGACCGCCGCCGCCGCCGCCGGGGGGGCGGGGGAGGAGGACAACTCGGGCTCGTCCGTCATCGCACCCACCACCATGCTGATCACTGCCCAGGGAGGAAGAGGACGGGGGTCGAGTTTGAGTCCCAAAAACGCTTGGGTCGTTTAGCACTTTTAACGAGAAATACAGCGATGTCAAATTGGAGCAAGTAAGGGGGTAGGAGTTTTGACCTGCGATACCTTTAAGTTAGGAATAATGGGAATGACTGGATTGTCCAAAGCAGTACTTTTCACAGACAACTGTACATCCCTCTCCCTAAGGACCTCTGAACCTCTTGACCCCTGCCCACCAATGTCACACACACACACACACACACACGCACGCACGCACGCACGCACGCACGCACGCACGCACGCACGCACGCACGCACGCACGCACGCACGCACGCACGCACGCACGCACGCACGCACGCACGCACGCACGCACGCACGCACACGCACACGCACACACGTCAACCCGTACCTGATTGGGCGGTGTGGTGTGGGAGCTGCTCCTGCAGGCGGGCCAGGTACAACCTGTTCATGTGCTTCAGGAGGGGCTCCAGGGTGGTGTGGAACGGCCCACCCGCCCCACTGCACTCCGACCACAGGGTGAGCAGCTGGGGTCTCTCGGCCAGTCCCGGGAGCACTGGGGGGAGGGGGACACAGAGACAGAGGGGTCAGGGCGCGCTGCACAATGTACGAGGGGCTTCTGCCTGGAGGGGGCCGGTTTACGACCTTTAAGATCGCCTGGGGGGATTGTGATGAAGATAAAGGCGAGGAAAATTTGACATTTGGGGATCAAAAGTTGGTTTGGTCAATTAAGACATGATCCTTGCATTACAACTTCTAAATAGCTGTAATTCTCAACGTAGGAGGATGACATCCACATCCAAACCTTCTGTGGCTTGTTTGACTTTTAATTGTTCTGAAATTCTTCAAAATAATAGTACATAGCCTCACATGAACAGAATGTGTTTTGTCATGCGATTGTTAGGTCCTAATGTCTTGTAAGCATCATTAAACCATGTCAGTAGACTACCCTATGAGATGACCCACCGTCTGCAGCAGATGTGATGTTTGCCAAAGTGTCCATGCTAATTTCCCCAAGCTCCTCAAACAGCTGCGTCTGGGCCGTCAGCCTCTGCAGCAGGCTGCGACGCTGCCAGACACTGCCTCCGCTGGTCAACAGCTGTCATAACATCCAAAAAGTGTCAGCTCAGTATCGTCATAACATCAATACTTTTTTTATTTCAGATATCACTTCTTGCGTTGCTTGATTTAACAAAATAATAACCAAAACTCGACCGAATAATTTACCTGGACGAGGTGATTACAGTACTGCAGGTGAATGACAACCGCTACATCCAGGTTCTCGTTGCCAGTGGTGAGGGGTAGGGGGCTCCCGGCCACGCTGTTGCCCACTCCCGTGTCCTCCGTCAGGGCTTCGCTCAAGTGTCCCCTGGCCTCAGGATGCTGACCGCTGGAGAGATGCAGGGACAGAGAACACTTACACACTGCAACCACACGGGGGCAGCAGATACCCATACGGCAAAACAATCGCATCTACTCCCTCGATGCGTGTTTTAGTGATCAAATTCGCAGTTTCAACCGGTGACAAATTGCAATATATTTGTACATTGTTCGAGAAATAAATTATTGAACTTAACAAAACATACAAATGTAATGTATTAAACAAATACTTTATAACAATGGTGTATTAGAACGCAGATGGACAGACCCCCTCCTGGCCCCCTCCAGCGCCCCACCCTCCCCCTCTCCTCACCCCATGCGCCCGCCCTCCATGTCCAGCGAGGGGGACCGCTGCGGGGGGGTGCGGAGGACGGCGCCGTCGTCCCCGTTGTCCTCGTCGTCGAAGTCGGACGTGTTGAGGAAGTCAAAGCTCTCCAGGGCGCTCTCCACCGTCAGGCTCAGGCTGGAGGCCCGGCTCCTGTGACCCGGCAGCCGGCACTGGGGGGGGGGGGGGGGGGGGGGGGGGTTTATGAGTCACCTTTCTAAATGACTTGTTTAAGACTTGTATCTCTAGTGCCGTGTTCCAATACCCGTACTGACAGTACTTACTAGCCAAAATTTGAGTACACAGTACGTTCCAATTCAGATCCGGCGAAAAGAAGTACACTTCAAGGACCCGGATGTCGTACTCAAAACGGGCTAATCGTGAAGTGTGGATCGAAGGACACTCTCCGTACTCAACGGCAGCCATCTTAGCTACATAGCGGAAGAGGCGGAGCCAGGCTGAGCGCTCAACTCGAAAAAATAATGGATACCGAAGTGACAGCGCCTGCAGCTGCGGCTGTCGCAATCGTCATTTCCGGTAAGTGCACCACAGAGTACTCGATTTGGAACAGCACTCACATCTGAAAAAATTGTGTACTCAAGTGAGTACGGATAGTGCAGAAAGTGTACTTCCTTTAAGTATACTCATGGAAGTACGGGTATTGGAACACGGCATAGGAGTAGCCTCTGAGCAAACAGTTTCCTGAATGTTGTATGACAGAATACAATAAAGTATTACATCGAGGTAAGGTTGGCCCTTTGTGGCTGTTTGCATGAGTACGCATCTGTGTGCGTGCGTCTGTGTGAGGTGTGTGCTTCTGCACGTGTATGTGCGTGCGTGCGTGTATATCCGTGTCTGTGCGCGTGCGTGCGCCCTCACCTTCAGCAGGTCCTCCAGGCGCATCACTTCCTGCTCCAGGTCCTGCAGCTGGCTGCAGCGCTGCGTCAGCGCCTCCAGCCTCATCAGCAGGCCCTGCACCGCCTCCTCCAGGCTACAGCCCCTGCCCTCCCCGGCCCAGCTCACGCCTCCCCCCTGGGCCGCCGCCGCCGCCGCCTCCTCGCCGGCCCCGCCCAGGGCCCCGTCGTCCTCGGGCCCCATGTCCGCGGAGGTCAGCCTCCTCACCAGCTGGCGGGTGAGGCTGCCGGCGGCCTCGTCCGTGTCCAGCTCCAGGGGCTTGAGGTCCAGGTGGGCGTGGTGCAGGAACACGTCCTCGGGGGCCACCGTGGACAGCCGGCCCGAGGAGCGCAGCGACCCCGAGGCCGAGCCCCCGCCGCCGCCGCGCTGGGACTCGGTGCGCTCCCACTCCGAGTCGTCCACGACGTCCGCCTCGTCGCTGGCGAAGCACGCGCCGCTGCTGCTGCTGCCTCGGCTGCCCAGCTCGTCCTCCTCTTCCTCCTCCTCCTCCTCCTCCTCTACTAACACCTCCTCCTCCTCCTCTTCCTCCTCCTCCTCCGTGAGCCCGTTCTCCTCCGCGATGGAGTCCTGCCTGGCGGCCGGGGGCGGGAGGCAGGAGGCGTCCGTCTCCGGGGGCGTGACCATGATGGCGGGTTGGTGCGATTGGCCGGGCGTGCTGGGGGCGGGGCTGGCGCGAGGGGTGGAGGTGGAGGCCGAGGTGTCGGAGAAGGTGAAGGAGAGGCGCTTGCACTCGGCCACGCTGCAGCCGCCGTGCTCGAACGCCTCGTCAGGGAGAGTGGACTGATGGCGGCGGGGCGAGGGAGAGAGGCAGACAGAGACAGAGAGAGACAGAGACAGAGACAGAGACAGAGACAGAGACAGAGAGAGAGACAGAGAGACAGACAGAGACAGAGACAGAGACAGAGAGAGACAGAGAGAGCAGAGACAGAGACAGAGAGAGACAGAGACAGAGAGAGAGACAGAGAGACAGACAGAGACAGAGACAGAGACAGAGAGAGACAGAGAGAGAGACAGAGACAGAGACAGAGACAGAGAGAGAGAGAGACAGATCAATGCATGTATTGTAGAAGGAGAGCGACGGGCAGGAAAAAGAGTCAGTTGTTAAAGAGTCTCCAAACCCCCAACGTCTAAATCTACCACAACGACTCAAACCAAGTCAACAAATCATCCTCCCAGGATCCAGTCTTTCCTCCATAAAGACGTTGCGTTCCCCCTTCCTGTCCGGTCCATGAGGTCCAACCCTCCATCCAGCGCCCGGAGAGCAGGCAGCTCGGTCCAGCCCCCAGAGGACCACGCGGCAGGCACAGCCAAGAGACACACGCCCCCCCCCCCGCCCCACCCCGCAAGCCTCACTCATTCTGGGGGAGGAAAGGTGGTGCAAGGGAGGGAAGTGCTGGGTGGAGGCGGCTGGGGGAGGGGGTGGTGGAGGTTCTGGGTTGGGGGGGGGGGGGTCCACACAGCGCACTCACATAGACCTCCAGGCTGGACTTGGGCCTGGGCCGCAGCGAGGCCAGGTCGCCGAACGAGCGGCTGCGCCTCAGCCTCTCCAGGAGGGTGTCACGGAGCGCGTGCAGGAAGGACAGCCGCTGGCGCTCCACAGGGGGCGCACGCCACTGTGGGGCCCCCCGACGCCGGCGGGGCCACAGTGGAGGGGGGGGGGGGGGGGAGTTTAGATGCAAAGAGATGCGGGGTGGGGGGGAGGTAGGGAGTGCAAGAGGGAATGGGTTAGGGGGGGGGGGTCGAGGGTTAGTATTAGGGGGCAGGCAGTGACAGTGTTAACAACATATATAGGACAGCGTCATCACGGCGGTTATACAGCGGAACAGGGTCAGGGGTGGTGCAGGCAGCCGGAGACGGTTAGTGTGCAGCGCGACAATTAGTGACACCCACCCACCCCCCACCCACCCACCCACGGGGCTGAGGAACAGAGGACCCAGCTAGTCTGATCTAGTTCCCGGCTGTCGTCTGACAGCGGTCTCGCGCGCACAGGGGACTCACGAAGAAGCTGGTGTCCTGGAAGGTGGGGGTCTCGGGGGTCCCCTGGCTGTAGATGGACACCCGCCGCTGGAGCGCCGCCGCCTTGCTGACGTTCCCCGAGGACAGGCTGAGGTCCTCCACGTCGAAGGGGCTTCACGGGGCGGGAGGGGGGGGAGAGAGGTTGAATAAGGGAGGGCTTTGTAGAATAAAGTTGAATGGAATTAAAGTTGAAGTCTTTGATTGCCTTTTTTGATTGCCTTCTTTTTATTAGATCACTAAAGGTGTAATAAAACCCAGTTCTAATATGACCCTGTTTTACCACCAGGTGGGAGCCCGGATTATTCTTTAAGTGCTTCTTAAATTCCATCCAATGGAGATCATTGTTATTTATCTGGGTGGACACGCCCACTTGTGATGTCACTCAGGAATAGGACTTTTTTCAATTGGTTGACCCGACTAATCAGGGCCCTTATAAACAGAGCACTCTTATGAGTATTAGTTTATGAACAAACACGTTGTGCTGTTTGCAATGACTCCCTCCCCATGACAGACTGCCCGTATGACAAACGTCATGGGATGGCGTTCCACATCTCTTCAACATACGAGTAAAGCGATGGGTAAACCCTCACTACTTACAACCAGGTGACCTCCAGGTTGAGTTTGATGGTTCCCAGGTCGTTGACGTCCACGGCCACGACCTGGGGCATGGCGGTGAACAGCTCCTTGGTCTCGCAGATCACAGAGCCCACCAGGATGTGGGTGGCCAGCCCCTTCAGCTCTGTCACCTGGCGGGAGAGAATCACCACCACCACAAGGGTAAAGGTAAGAGACTATTGTGTTATCCATTGTCTTACAACATACTCAGAATGGGTTTCCCCATCGGGAATCGAACCCATAACCCTGGCAGCGTTAATGCCATGCACGACCAGAGTTGGGCAGTACCACCATAACCAGGTTTAATAATCTGGTTTTGAGTCTATGGAGCTCATTAATCCTAGCAAGATATAGCATAAGCAAGCTAAGCTAACCCCATGTGAATAAGGGCAATTTTTTTTTGAGAGCGGTCTCATGCTACACTCAAGACTTTAAAAAGTATAACATTTGAAGAAAGCGATCTATCCACGGCCGTCTGTAGGTGAGCTGTGGGGTGGTCAGCAGTCTCTTGGTGAGCAGGCACCTTGATGTTGATGAGGTCTGTGATGAGGGGCATGAAGACCATCTCCTCTCCGTCCCAGCTCTGGCGGGAGTTCACTTCAATCTTCCCCTTCAGCTTCCATCGCTGGCGGCCGTACCTCATGAAGATCTGAGAGGGACGACCGAGGGCAGAGGAACAGCTTGAGTTATGGCGTCAGGGAGAGAGCCAAATGTCAAAACTTTAAAGACATTTGAAACAAAAAAACAGTTCTTATTATAGTCAGACCTTCAAATATGCGGTTATTTTAGACTGAAAGCTAAAAAACGGAAGCTACAAAAGAGCAACTGGGAAATGGATGTTTTTTGAAGCATTCCCCGGGAGCAATGTTAGATATATCACAACCAAAACAAACCATTGAGAAGAACCAAACCTTACCTCGTACTGATCCCCGGGACAGAGTCTGGCGAAGCCTGCTAGACCTAAATGTCGGAAGAGATGAATAAACATTTCACTCATGTGATCAACAGGCCTCTGCTCTTATGTAAGCTCTGCCTGCTTTCACAGTTTCACCGACGGATAAAAGGTTTCCTTAAAAGGAAATTAGGTACTTATGAAGTGTGCTTTTCAAAACACTTGGAAATAAATCATCCAGCGTCACAATACTTTATAACCCCCACCTCCAGTTGAACGGACTTTTTTTTTTAAACATTGAATTTCAAAGTAAAATTTCATACTTTATCTTCAGGATGTACTCCCCATTAAGAACCATCCTTTTAGTTATACTATTAAAATGTTAATACTTTCAGTAATGCTGTTGTGTAGGGCATATCGTTATAACACTAATACTATTAGTAATGCTCATGTGTAGGACATATCTACGTTCTTCACCAGAGACATCCTATGTTGTGAAAGCATCACTCTCAGCTCACCTTTCATTTTGATATGGAACTCCCCAAGAAGGCTCTCCAGCTCGATCTCAAAGGTGCTCATGTTCTGCATACGGGAGACAGAGACACCAACAACAGTCATTTGAGTGAGGAGGACAAGAGGTATTTACACCAGTCATAACTCAAAGTCAAGAGGATTGAGCTCCAGGCTTAAAGGATAACTTTGGGAATCATGGAAAGTATCTTGAGGTTATCCTGTAAAAATGGTTTGTAATTACTGTTTCACTGTTGACACACATCTAAGGTTAAAAATCAAAGTTTCTCAAGTACTTGAAGTGGAAACTGTAAGTATTATCTATGCTTTCACTTCAAGGACATCTAGGTTACCATCGCCACTCAGGTGCACGTGTTCTAGGCAAGGGTCTTTGAAAAGAGAAGTACAAGGTGCACAAAACTTAATCTCTCCACCCAAGGATTTTTTTTTCACGTTGCCCATATCACTTGCCAACAGTCCATTGAAAGCTTTTTATTTCTTTGAACCAGAATGCATTTCAACACCATGCTAATAAGCCTAAGCTACAAGTAAGCTGCTACGTTTGTGTGTCTACCTCTGTGAGAAATCCTCTGTTGGGCATAAATATATATATATAGATATATATATATACATAGCTTATAGCTTGATGAGCATGCAGCATGGTACAAAAATGAACATGATTTTGTTACCATGCTAAGTGCTGATCAAGCTATAAGCTAACGGAACCACCCGTATGCTAGGCCGGCAGGCCGCTGGTGTGGCCGTGTACCTCGGTGTACTCCTTGTATCTGCGGTTGACCTCGGCGATGCTCTCCTTGGTGGCCTTGGTGGAGGGGGAGGAGGAGAAGGCCTGCTTCATCCTGCTGGCGCCGTCCCTCAGCCGGCTCTGGATGCAGAACGCCTCGTACAGCTCGTCCACCTGGACACACACACGCACGCACGCACACGCACACACACGCACGCACGCACACGCATAAACAATGTAGTTTAGTGACGGTGACAGAACAGTCTAATCATTTTCTGCAAACATCCAAGGGCAAACATAAGTTCAGATGTACTAGTGTCATGGTCGGAACTCTTCTTTATGGGATGGACCGACGCGGCACTCCGATGCTTCACACACGGCTCAGCCCTTCCCCTTTTGTTTTATAGATCCGTTTCCCCAGGGAGAGGACAGAGGGGTGTAGGTAACTAGGATGGAACAGGAGCCGTGGAGCCGTGACCCAGAAAGAGCAAAGAACATTGATCCGACAAACTGGGAGAAAGTGGCAGCTATTTTTGGACGTCAGCGCTCCACCTTTTCAGAATTGTCATTCCAGGAAACAGAGCTCATGATGCAGACCCCCTTCCACTGTAGTCTCAGTTATCCCCACCCTTCAAAACAACCCCACCCCCTCCTGTCCTAGCCCATGTGACTCTCATTGGGGGGGCAGACGGCGCTAATAGCCCATTTGAAGCCGTCTGGAGCTTCTGGTTTACACACGCCCGCACCAGCTAATCACGGCCCCTGGGGACCTGGGACCGTTCCCATGGAAATGCTGTTCATTTTGTGCTTCTTTTTTTTTCTTCTCAGAATGATGTGCAAAACATTTGAAAACCTCAGCTGATAAGTGAACATTAGAGCCGGGAGGGGGTGTCTGTGTGTCTGTGTGTGTGTGTGTGTGTGTGTGTGTGTGTGTGTGTGTGTGTGTGTGTGTGTGTGTGTGTGTGTGTGTGTGTGTGTGTGTGTGGTGTGTGTGTGTGTGTGTGTGTGTGTGTGTGTGTGTGTGTGGTGGAAAGGGTGTGTGTGTGTGTGTGTTTGTCCTTTGCCTATATAATTTAGGTGAGAGCAACCTTTTTTGGTTTACACTGCAATTGATACAGCAGTAGAGTCAATTGTGATATTCCTTACAAATATTTGACAAAATGTCCCTGACTATAGCTACACTTTCCAACAACTTTTCTTGAACTGCCCCTTAAATCATCATCTCATACAGCCTCTATTAAAACAGCCCATAATAACCTCATCTTTCCCAGCAGAGGTTATTGATATGGCAACAGCCAAGCAGAGCCAATCACCTCTGGAGAGCTCATCAAAGTGAAATATTCAGGCGTGCCTGGCCTCTAAAATATTCATACTTCTCCTCACCCTTTATACCACTCATTAGGGAAAAGTGGGAAATTGGACCATTTGGCATTGGCTGTCCAAAATGACTCCCTACAATATCCTTGGTGTGTGCACGTGACAGAGGGGTTGCGGAGAGCAGAATGCATTAGTCCCTGCAGCTATTTCTTCTGTCGGTTCTTAGTTGTCTCTGATATTCTTTGTTATCCGTGTGAGTGAGTGAGTGAGTGAGTGAGTGAGTGAGTGAGTGAGTGAGTGAGTGAGTGAGTGAGTGAGTGAGTGAGTGAGGGAGGGAGGGAGGGAGGGAGGGAGGGAGGGAGTGATACTCACTCACCCACTCACTCGTAGTATTAGTATGTATTGTGTGACGGTTCACAAGGAAAAGGACAACGCTTCCATTGTTACAAAGAGGACCAGGTCCTATTTTACCGCAGGCTTTTCTGGCAGAGTCGGCATAGGGTTAGGGCTTATCATAGGTGTGTGACAGATGACAATGAAGAAACATGCAGAAGATAGACTTCATGGGGATGAACAACTGCTGAACATCACTGAACCTGGCAGCAGGTAAACCAATGTTTTCCAGAATGTTTGGCAGAAAAATCAATTTACATCAATTTACAACTAAGTGAAAAACCGAGCAAGCAAACAAGCAAAACATCCATAATCCATGAATCCACGCCATGCTGTAGGATTGTAGGATAGGCAAGCGCAGACACAGGCACTTGGCATAGATAGTTAATCACTGTTCTGGTTCTGATAAGAATCTCCTAATGCTGCCTACAAGAACCAGCCACACTAATACATGCCTGGGGGGTAATGCTACAGGGTGGTCCCTCACACACACACACACACACACACACACACACACACACACACACACACACACACACACACACACACACACACACACACACACACACACACACACACACACACACACACACACACACAACACTGATGGTACTGACTGACAACACCAACCCATGGACAGACGAACACACAGTGGGCTGATGGTTTTTGGGTTTATTAGTAAACAGCCCCCCCCCCCGCGAACCACACTAAAGCCCCCCCCCCCCCCCCCCCCCCCATAAAAAGTAGGAATTAAAGTAATTCCTTGAATTAACATAACTCAGAACCTAAAACATTCAAATAATAAACAACCTAGAATATATTATCCAATCTCAGAGTTATTGGAATACACATTGTTTAAATTATGTATTCCGGTGGACCTTTCAATAACAGGCATGCCAGAAAGCATTAGAATAAACGGACAGCCTTAAGCTGTTACGAGCAATGATGGGACAAGCCTTCTGCGTTGTTTCAATCAAACCCAATATAACCATACCATACGATACAGAGAAGAAACCCTGTTTAAGGTTTCTGGTAGCAAAGCCATTTTACAGATATAAACTCATTCAGATCATCGTTTTATCATGTGGGGTAAGCCTATAGAATTAACATTGGGGAGGTATCTGGGGTAAACATGTTGGAATAGGGTTTACTGCTAGGTTTAAAGGATTGGTTTAGCTTGAACCATTGGTCGGACTGGGTTTTGGATACAAAAGGTAAATCTTTAGGATGAGGCATGAATCCTCTTCAGAGTCGGCCATTATCCCACATAGTAGGGGTTTACGTGTACTGTGCACAGACACATATATACAAAGATACTGAAACGTGAGCGCACACTGAAATGCGCGCGCACACACTGAAATGCGCGCGCACGCACACACACACACACACACACACACACACACACACACACACACACACACACACACACACACACACACACACACACACACACACACACACACACACACACACACACACACGGATTATAAAAGAGATTATAACAGGCGGGGCACATCAAACGTGTGTGTGTGTGTGTGTGTGTGTGTGTGTGTGTGTGTGTGTGTGTGTGTGTGTGTGTGTGTGTGTGTGTGTGTGTGTGTGTGTGTGTGTGTGTGGCAAGAGTGGCAATGAAGAAAGGCGGGGCAGGGATTAGGGGTTGAAAGTCCCGTTAATTAAACAAGTAATGCAAACGTGACACATTATTATACGTTATATTGAGACAAAAGACACAAGCACACAGAAACACACACACAAACACACACAGGTTCAAATGGGCCACCTGCCTCATCAATGTTGGCCTATCACATCGTTGACATCTGCTGTCCAAATTGGACAAAACTATCAAACAAAGAGTGCACTGTCATGTGTCACGAACAAACACACGTGCAGCCGCACAAACACACAGACAAAGACTCATCACCAGGTTGCTGATAGATGTCAAGATGTCCCCTTTGGCGGTTGCCTCACTGGCAGCTGTATCACACAAAAGGCGTCACCAGCCCAGACTAAACAATGACTGGCACACACACACACACACACACACACACACACACACACACACACACACACACACACACACACACACACACACACACACACACACACACACACACACACACACACACACACACACACACCGTACTCGTCAGATGTCTAAGATGGCACAAGGACACGCCTACGCACACCGTGATGACAGGAGACTCATCGCAACCCGTGTCCTGACAGAGAAACCTTCCTGTCCGGGCTCGCCCTACTTCCTGGGTTCAACTGTACAAACCACTCACGCAGGGGGTTGCACAAAGTACAGGGGATGTGGTGTGTTTTATTGTATCCTCATTCCTGACACACGTTGTTCCTCCCTCTCTCTCTCCATCTCTCTCATCCCTTGGTCCCCTCCTCCTCCTCTCTCATATCGACTCTTCTTCACTGTGGTCGTTGCTCGCTCTCTCTTCTGTCCCTGCCCACCGTGACCTAGATTCACCCAATGGTTTCCCGCAAACACTGAACACCACGACTTAGAGGCGTCAAAAGAGACAAACAAATTATTTTCAACCTTCTGTTCTGTTCCTTATGACACAGACTGTGTGTGTGTGTGTGTGTGTGTGTGTGTGTGTGTGTGTGTGTGTGTGTGTGTGTGTGTGTGTGTGTGTGTGTGTGTGTGTGTGTGTGTGTGTGTGTGTGTGTGTGTGTGTGTGTGTGTGTGTGTGTGTGTGTGTGTGTGTGTGGCCTGCTGTCCAATTTTATTTGACACACAGCATGAGGGCCCCTAAAAGCAGGGCACTAAAGGGGTATTTGGTGTGGTCCCCCTACCTGACTTTTCTTTAGCTTTTGTATTTCCCCTGACCTAGTCATACAAAAACAAGTGTTCCACAAAACAAAATCGAAACCATAACCCTAGAGCCTCAAATGCTTGCCAGCATATTGGGGCCACACATCAATACCACCAACGAAATACAGAAACTAGCATAACGTTAACAGAGCGTAACCCTAACTTCTTGAAGTGCTCTTCTGGGAATACCACAATGTTGTCTTAACTAACAAGGTTGGTGATTTCCCACATGTGGCTTCGGCGGTAGAGCGGGCTGGCTGGTAACATCAAGGTTGCTAGTTTGATCCCCGGCTCCTTCTATGTGTGTCGAGGTGTCCGTGAGCAAGACATCTCACCTTAACTCCTCCCAATGAGCTGACTGTCACCGGGCATGGCTGACGCCGCCGTCGGTGCATGTAAATGTGCATGAATGGGTGAATGTCAGGCAATACTGTGAAGCGCTTTGGGTGGCCTAGGGTAAAACAAAACACGATATGTATGCAGTCTATTTACCATTTACCATCCGAAAACCCATTCGACTCTTGAAGGGGCGGGCGGTTCCCACACTATCCTTAAGTCAGAGGGGCTCACCTTGCTCATGTGAAACTCCAGGCGTCTCATGTAGCGCTCGATCGTTTTGATTTGCTGCAGAGGAACCAAAGTTCAGAAAGAATGCAGTTTAGTGTAGTAGGGAGCAGCCGTGTGAAAGCATGGGTGCTTGGACAGCAGTAACTCAATGGTATGTTTTGAGTATAAAGCTTGTGCTGGATATGCTTTACCATGAACATGTCATCTTAAAATATGGGGATATTTTAAGATGACATGTTCATCCCCCCCCCCCCCCCCCGAAAAAACCCACACCCACCCTGCAAACTCACCTTGTCCAGATCGTACAGCACTCCCTGTAAAGAACACACACACACACACACACACACACACACACACACACACACACACACACACACACACACACACACACACACACACACACACACACACACACACACACACACACACACACACACACACAGTTAATGCGAGTCCTAATCAGAGGTTAGATTAAATAATGAGGCTGCAGTGGCCTGTAATCCCATGTGAGCGTGCACACTGATTGTGTCTGTGGGCGTGTGCACATGCATACGTGTGTGAATTAATGTATGTCGAAAAAAAGGCCTCCGCCATCTGGGTAACCTCAGCCTCAACATTCAGGTTCGACTCCGTGATCATTTAAATGGTAATGAAGCCGAGAGGCTTCCAGAGACATGCAGCCGTTAACCGCCAGTCACGTCATTAAAGATGGGGCCAGCCGTCTTTGTGAAAACATCCATCCTCCTTTGCAGCGGCTCTCAGGGTCCGGCCCGACAGCCGCCCGGCGAGAAGCAGCGGGGATGTGGAGTGATATCTCACCAGGCGGGAGTTCCTCCTCATGTCCTTCATGTGGGAGAGCAGCTTGTCCAGCTCCGTCTGGTGGACCTCCAGGTACTCACTGGAGGAGGGGGGGAGTTGAGTCAGCCTCAAAGAGCAAAGTCCTTCACGGCTTACAGTTTGAGAAAACGCTTCAACTGTAACACTTGAAGTTGATCCAATAAGGTTAGAGGTTAAAAGGCCGTCTAGTTTCTATGAACAGGGCTTGACCGGGTGATGCATGTAGGTTTTTTTCTGACAAAGCAAACCTCACTACCTCTGAACTGTTGGTAATTGGACAGTTCACGGTCCAATTACCAACAGTTCACTGTCCAATTACCAGTAACAAAAGGCTACTTGATTTAGCTCCCTCAAAACACAAAGGCTATTAATTAACATGAGGCAACACACACTTAAGGTCATATTAAAAGTGTGTGTGTGTGTGTGTGTGTGTATATATATATATATGTGTGTGTGTATGAGTGTGCGTGCATGCGCGCGTGTGTATATGCGCGCGCGCGCGTGTGTATATGCGCGCGCGCGCGTGTGTATATGCGCACGCGCGCGTGCGTGCATGCGCGCGTGTGTTTGAGACCCACTCCAGGCCCTGCTTGAGGGCGGTGTAGACCTCCTCCAGCCTCTTGGGCTGGGGGTCTCGTGACCCGCTGCTCCCCTTGTGTCCCGACAGATGGGGCTTCTTGGGCTTGGACTGGGGCTTCTTCTGGACCACCGCGTTCCCCATGAAGGAGTTACACCTGCACACGCACACACACACACACACACACACACACACACACACACACACGCATGAATGAGTGGATATATTCCACGTATTTCGTATACAAAAGCACAAATGCAACATTAGTCATGTATATATGTTTGGCATATGTACTGTTATGTTTTATCTTGAATTGGTACAAAGTTTCAAGCGTACAATATTTGCATGTTTGAAAGAAAGAAAAAAAAATGATACAAAGGGCTGCAATTCAACTAACTAAGCTTCTCCTGTGAGCCATGGGAAATGACAAGCCTCTTCTGCTTAAAGGGACGCAAATTAACTGAAGTTGATGGGCTGGGATAATTCAAGAGGTCCACTCCGTTGATTCAAGGGGGAGCATCAGAACAAAGGCCTGGTTGCTGAACACGGCTACATCCCATAATAACCTCAAAAGAAGGAAAGAAAACTAAAATCCGTTAGGATCATCCCATTCCTGGCTCCCACTCGTAGACTGGTCCGCTCACAGACATTTAAATGCTTAAAAGGCCGACTCGAGGTGGCAGATTTAGTCGGCGGATGACATTTCCTCGGGCATTTGTGCCGAAACACCCGAGTCATCTACGTGACGATGGGGAGAAAAAACCGGCAGTTGTGGATCCCAACAAGCCGCGACACGCTACACAGCGCTGCCCGACAGCGCTCGCGGCGTGCCCTGCTCAGAGCGCCGCTGCCGCCGCCGCCGCCGCCTCGCATACATAACACGATGGGGCGGACACACAGAGATGTGACGTAGCCCCGAGGACCCGTTAGCCGTGGTTAGCTCGTCTGGCCCCGCGGTCGGGGTTAGGGGAATACTCGGCACACACACGCTTCCGAACAAGTAGTGGCATAATCGTGGCACGCACTTGTGCAACCACACACCAATTCACATGCCAGACGGATATGGGTTAATTCATTTTCACACACACACACACACACACACACACACACACACACACACACACACACACACACACACACACACACACACACACACACACACACACACACACACACACACACACACACACACTCGTTATCAGAATAGAAACTTGTCGGCTGATCTCAGCCGCCCACACGTTTGATTTATTCCAGCCAGACACCCCCGTCTGCGCTTTCAAGAGGAGGAGTGGCGACCGAGGTTGTGGGGGTCGGCATCTAAGTGTTCAGCGGCAGTGGCCTCATCAAACAGATCCCCAACACAGGCACTGAAACACGGACCCTGGAGTCAGCTGGGATACAGGCAGGGGGATAGCTTGGGCCTTTTAAGGATTAGGACTGGGACCCATATCAAACCAAACTCTTCACTTAGTCTGCCCCAGGCTGTGAAGAAGCCTGTTTATACGATCAATTAACCCTTTAAGTGTACTTGGACAGTGTGCAGGCAGATCAGACTTGCATCTCTTACTTCTGCTTGAACACTCAGACATCATCAATTCTCCCTTTGTTGTCGTTACTTACACTCCACTTGACTACACTACAGCCCTGTAAACCTTACACTGCGCATCTGAACGAGCATGACCGTCCCGACGTGTGTTCGCCTGTCTAGCGTCTATCACACCGCGGTGTCAAACACAACTCACAGCATAGCTCTACTCTGTCCATTCAGGGGGGGGGGGGGTTCCCAGTTCTCTTCCAACAGATTCACAGCAGGTGTCCTCTGCTTACCGCGAGCGACGCTCCTGTAGGGTGCTGAAGCCGGCGAAGGATTGGCTCCGGATGATTCCGTTGGGGCCCCCCGGGGAGTGGGTCCCCGATGCCATGATCTCCGGGACGCGAGACGACACCCCTGGAAGACGAGAAGAGGAGAGCACCACAGGGAGCGTTAACGGTTGATGGTTCCTCAGAGTCCCAGTCCTAGGTCCTAGTGGTCTACCGACAGACACATGACGAAAAAAATGAACGACAGAGAGTCGACCAGCGTCACCAGGCCCCGAGACGCACGGCGCGGCACACGTTTGTCTGTGTGTGTGTGGCTCTTTACATTTGTGTGTACAAGTGGAGGCAGCTGTGTGAAAGAGATCTCAAGACATGGACGAGCAGCATTCACCAGCATGTGCTTACATGCCCCGCCTGCCTTCAGGCACCTCTGCACTACTGTCACCACACACACACACACACACACACACGTCACTGGTATCACTCATCCCCTCGGTCCCCAACTTCCCCCACCCCCTCCAGCATTTACATTTATATTTAATCATCTAATTGTTCTTATAGTTGTATTGCTTTTTTGCTGTATGCACTTCATTTACTTCTGTACAACTGCTTTGTAAACGCAGTAGAAAATAAAGTGATTGTTTTCCCTCGGCGACCTGTGCACTGTGCGCTTTCCTAGGGTGCTGTACGCCTCGAGAGTCTGGCAGGAGTTTGAGCGCAGCGAGGCCCGGAACTAAACTGATATGTTTTGGTGCGTGGGTGAACCATATTGTTGGTCATATGATATTTTTTTGTTGGACGTAGCTTTTTGTTTGCAGTCACGTTGTCCCGCGTGTACGTAAGGGAACCTTTGGAATCAGTTATCAAACCCTCAGCCACAGCAGAACACAGAACAGCACTGTTCTGTGTTCTGATGTGCTCTTTGAAGACCGTCTATTTGTATCGAGGGTTTATAATTAGCCACAATCCCCTGTCAGAGAGTCAATGCCATCGCATTTTTATGCATTAGGTTCTCAAGGAAGACCGATGGAGTTGTCAACGACAACACTTTTGTGGTTTTGAAAAGACGAGCGTCTACATTTAGCCCTGTATCCGCTCAGATCATTGATGGTTTTTTTAATTCAATGCGCTTCACGCTGCAGAGAAAATAGCAGCGAGAGAGAGACACACTTATAGGAGTGGAATGGTCGACCACATAATAAAACGATAATGATGTGGAAAACATCAAAGCCTGAAGGGTTAGGGGCCCCAAGAGAAAAACTCAATCATGGGCTTTACAGCCCCCATGGGGGGACTCAAACACAGCCTTGACACTTTGCTCTGGATGTGATTCATGTGGAACGGCAAACATGCCCAAGTTCAAATGACCAGGCATTCAGTGACACAAAAACTAACTATTTTCTATAATTAAAAAATAAATATATTTTGGTGGATATAAATCAAAAACTGGAAAGATAAAAAGTACATTTGTGAGAAAAAAAAAAAGGGTTAAGTCAAAGATTTTCCGGTCATCTGGACGTCATCTGCAGTCAAATGGCTCCTTTGCAGCAGTAGATACAGCGGTGAGGTGAAAACACTGTGTGTAGAGATAAGCTCCCTCCACCTCTTCACCACTCATCTGCGACCAACGTTTGCACTGGGACGCATTTCACCTTCAACAACCACCACCGTACAGAGCCTCCAGTCCAGTCCTCAACGGTACGCTACGCTGTGCTGACCGCAGCATGGCTGCACCTGACTGGGCTGTAAGCCGAGCCCCGAGGCTCCATTAGCGGCCCTGCAGTTAACGTGGGTCCAAACAGAGAGGGGTCCGGTGTCAATCTGTGGTCTGCCTGGCTGTTAAGCTCTGGAGACCACCTAGCGTAGGGGGGGGTTGGGTTACTCTTCGTCCTCGCAAACTAAAGATAACGGGAGAGTTTCCCCTCCAGTGTACAGTGATGACAAACAGTAAAGAGGAGCGTTTAAGTTAATTGGAATCGAGTCTCGGAATCGAACCCGGATCCCAACACACACGAGGCGTATAGCTCGTGGGTTGTGGGGGGCGTTGCGGGGGGGGGGGGGGGGAGGTAGTGCACTTGAGGGTTGAATCACACCAGCCTGCACCCAGAGGGCGATCTCCTTACGTGGAGTTTCTGACGTGGTGATCGTCACACGTCATTCTGCTCGTTCCTGGTGTTCAGGTTCACACGAAGGTCGAGACACAAGGGGACAAAGGGCGGCCTGTTCTCCATCTCTGACGGTGGCCCTCGCTGCTGGGGGGCTCACACACACACGCTTCCTCCTGGGTCTTGGCTCTGCCGGTTGGCTGGTATCGGACATTTGTGTTTGTGTGTGTGTGTATGTCTCTGTGTGTGTGTGTGTGTGTGTGTGTGTGTGTGTGTGTGTGTGTGTGTGTGTGTGTGTGTGTGTGTGTGTGTGTGTGTGTGTGTGTGTGTGTTGCCATTCATCCATACATCTTTCTGTCGCAGTGGGGGGGTGTGAGGGGGGCTTTCACTGAATTTGGAGGGAAAGGAATGGGGGGGGGGGGGGGGGGGGTAGTGTCAACATACAAATTGGAATGCAGGAGCACCCTGCGCTCACACAGACCCCCCCCCACCCCCCAAGGGGAGACTGTCATGTAGTTTCTCTATCTAAAGCCATGACAGCCAGTAACCCAATCCCCGCTCCCCGACAGCCTGCGAGAGAGCCGGTGATACTCTCCGACATCAGCGCCGCACAATAGTGTGCCACAAGCCTCTGTGTATGGGGGGGGCGGGGGGGGATAACGGGATAACGATACTGTTCCAGCTATTTATAGGGTGGCTCTACAGCTGTGGCGGTGGGCTCACTCGTGACTGCTCGGGTGAAACTGTGCAAATGAGTGACGGCAGACAATGGTTGGGTTTGGCCCGTCTGGGGTTTGTTTGGGGTTGAACCGGTGGACCGAGCGGCTCTGATTCGCTCGTGTACTCGCTCTCTCCGCTTCTTGGAGAAGAGAAAACATACAAAGCGTGGGTGTGTGTATATTTGTGATCCGAAAATAGGTAAAGACGGTCGTCGTGAAAGGGCAAAGTATTTAGGTCGTGCTTTGAACCGCCTTTTAAGTAAGTATTTTTCGTACAACCTTTTATGTGCTACAAGCTTGACTCCAGAACAGTCTGTGCCGGGCCATGACAGGACAGCATCTTCACAAATGACCCGGGCCATTTCACAGTTCAGGACGGCCTGAACGCTCCCCTCAGAGGGACTAAAAGGGACAGGAATAAAAGGAATAATACTGGACGATGGGTCAGCTGGAGTACGGTCGCTTTGGCGTTCCCATCATCACTGAACAGCTCTGCCCAGCCCTTGAAGAAATACTGGGCTCTCATGTTCCAGCCCGAGGTTGTGGATGCCTGTTTATCATTTATTTATAATGTTATATTTGGTATATTCATTTATAGTGTAACCTTTAATTATCTGATGCCATCAGTAGCTATTCTGATCAGACCACTCATGCTCTATCTACCGGTATTTTCTCGTGATAAACACGTGAGGTTGGTGTGGGGTACACGGTGTCGATACGTTCTCACGGCACCGCACACAACTAAACCGTCTCTCCCATAGATTAGCAGCGCAAAACCTGGCTCTCTATTGAAAAAAGCCCAAACAAAAAGGTGCGCGCACGCGCACACACACACACACACACACACACACACACACACACACACACACACACACACACACCCCTTCAGTGTCAATTCTCCTCTAAAGAGCTTTCACAGGGAACACAAGGCCCCTGGATGTGTGCCAGCTTCACCATGCTGCTCAATACAACAGCCTTCCCCAACCCATTCACAGATCACACCTCACCACCAAGTGCACACTGCGTGCACGCTCGTGTATGTGTGTGTGTGTGTGTGTGTGTGTGTGTGTGTGTGTGTGTGTGTGTGTGTGTGTGTGTGTGTGTGTGTGTGTGTGTGTGTGTGTGTGTGTGTGTGTGTGTGTGTGTGTGTGTGTGTGAAATGCGAGTATCAAATTGATTAGTATTCTGAAGAGCAATCTGGCAGGATTGCAACACACACACACACACACACACACACACACACACACACACACACACACACACACACACACACACACACACACACACACACACACACACACACACACACACACACACACACACACACACACACACACAGGTTAGAGAAAGGACATGGGAGAGAGCAGGAGAGCTCAGGGTAATATCAATTTGCTCGCCCAATTTCTAGAAGACAAGTATGTATTAGCAAAAGAAGGCAAGCGTTAGGTCCGTGTGTGGTTGTACTTGTCCTTAACTGGGACCTCCAAGGAGAAAGTGCATGTCTACATACGTTTGAGTGTGTGTGTCTGTGCGTGCGTGTGTGTTTGGATATGTGTGCGTGCACCTGTGTGCATACGTGTGTGCATGTCGATGGTCTATGATATTAATGTTTAGTTTCTGGCGGAGACCCCATCTGCACCAGGAGATCCCGTGTTCTCTCCAGAACCCCGTCTGTGAGCAGAAGTACATTGTAAACAGAAAAGGGCTTTGATCATGTGTGGGCCATTTAATATATCATCATCACCTTTCCTCATATGCTGATGTCACCAAGTTTAGCCACTTCACACTGATTCTTAATGTGCCGCATCCCATTCAGCCACTTTCTCCCCCCCCCCCCCCATCTCTCCCTTGTATTCCGCCTCCCTCTCCTCCCCTCCTGTACCGTCTGCATATTCGACATGCTCCGCCCTCGGTTCGCTGGCTCCGCCCCGGGTGACTTGCTCCTCTCCGTCTCAGGTTAAGTACCCGTTGACACCGCTTATGCGCAAGCCAAGTCTTTGCTTCTTATGCCCACTACTGTACCCCTCCAACGTGTGTGTGTGTGTGTGTGTGTGTGTGTGTGTGTGTGTGTGTGTGTGTGTGTGTGTGTGTGTGTGTGTGTGTGTGTGTGTGTGTGTGTGTGTGTGTGTGTGTGTGTGTGTGTGTGTGTGTGTGTGACGTATTTGTGAGAAAGTTACATAAACCTCAGACTGAACCCAGGGTGCCTGTTCAATGGCTAATCTTACCGCCTGTATAAATCGCCTTCACCATGGCAACAGCAGACAAGTGTGTTATGTAAAAAAAAAAAAAATGAACTAGGCTAACGGCCAACCTGTAGGACAAAACACACTCAACCTCTTTCAAAATATCCACTTAGAGAGGCCATCAAATGTCAGCCAATTAACAAACATATTTTGAAATGTGGTACAAAATGTCTCTCCCAGCTTGTCTTTTTGTTTTAAAACAGACTGAATCTGAAACGAAGAGCCATCATCCTCCTCCCTGCTTGATTTTGCCCATGGATATTAATGTAGACGGGAACCAGAGACGGGAGTGGGAAAGAGATGACGCTAGCTAGCTAGTGTGGGCAGGAGGGTGAGCTAGCTTGGCACCAATACGACAGTTTAGACAGTTGACTGAAAACATCCCCACAGAGAGCTCAAAAACACAGCAGCGGAGCACCGATTACATTTAAGAAATTAAAATACACAAGGATAATATTTACCCATCGGTGAAATGCTCAACTCAGATCTGGTATAATGTATGTTAATATAATATAATATACCAACCATGTTAAGAATGGACTACTAGCGACATGAATAACGCATCTGGAAAACGGCATACATCTACATCAAAATAATACACTTGGCCAATAGCAGCTGATTCTGACTGTGTATGTGCTGCCAAGGCCGTCAGGATGTGGATGATCCGAAACACACAGTCTGCCCTCTCTGGCTCTCCCCATTTGATCCCACTGCGGTAGGCCTACTGAATGCAAAACAGAATTGACTCCGATTCGGCTTTAGACTCCACAAACGGCGCGGGGATAGCAGGGCGATCAGATGTCTGGAGGACCACTGACTGGGAACCTGATCTGATTGGGAGCTCACGTCGCAGCACCCAAGGACGCCAGCGACCACAACGGAGACACAGCAGACGGCGGTGTGAAATGAATGAAACATCTGAATGTTTTTGATTCAACCTGCCGACTAATCTGCTCATCAAAGTCCTCAAAGTCAGAACATGGTTGCAGGTTAGGGTTTACTGGGAGAGATCTATCTTCAACATGCGGACACGAGCACGCCCATACACGTTACAACTGATCATATTTACGGCCATTAGCACTTTTGTGCCCCATTGAAAACACTACAAGAGGAATCGGTGTATTAAATAAATAATAGACATTTAATACTTAGATTAACTTCGACCAAATCATTGACCGTTTTAAGATGACTCATCGCCTTTCATGGCCACGAAAATGAAAGACAGGTTTTTCTTTAGAAGCACTTCAGGGCCACTTTGCCTGATTATGTCTCTGTGGCTCCCTGCAAGGAGCAGTCCTTAGACAGCTGAACACCTTACTACTGTTCACTAAGAGGCTTCTGAATTGGCCCAAGAGCTGGAGAACAACAGCCATTAGTATAACAGAACTTAGCTAAAGAAGGTTGAGATATTACTGGAGAGGGGGATATAGATAGATCTATCTATCTGCTGGAAAAACATCGACTTTGCACACGCACACGCACACACACACACACACACACACACACACACACACACACACACACACACACACACACACACACACACACACACACACACACACACACACGGGGCAGGATAGTCTATTGGTTTGGGTGTTTTACTAATCCTGGGTTTGAATCCCAGGGTTTCGTTCAATTTTGCCATCCTTGAGCACCAATCCCCTACCTGCTCAAAAAAAGACATGCATCTGAAAATACACACACTCACGCCATAGGCGTGAGGAGAGGAGGAGTCGTGTTACATACGTTGTGACTTTGTGTGTTTGGAATTCAGTGGAAGCTTTGAACCAGGGAACATGCATCAAGCTACGATAACAATCTCTAAGGAGCCGCCACCCTCGGATGACAAATGGCCCCTCTATGGGGGGGGGGGACACCGACCCAAATAATAACTGCTTTGTAGGTCCTGGAAACCCACCATTGCTCAGGGATGTGGAGTATGTTTGAGATGTGAGATATTACGCAAAAATGCATGGTCCTTAGTGACTGCTAAAGACAGGAACATTGACATAGATTCTTTATAATAAGATGTGTTTACAGGGAATTGATTGCACAGACCAAATACCAGTAGGGGAACCAAGCAAAACAAAGTGTGACCGGAACAACCTGACACCTGTCACCGCTGAACAAAAGCAGAAAAGAAAAGAAACATAAAAACAAACACGCTCTGGCATGTTTGAAATAGACGGATGGCTCAGATCTCTCCTCTCAAAACCCCCAAAGCATCTCATCCATCGCATGCATGTGACAAAACAACCCAACCACTTAACATGCATTTCAGTTTGAGGAGCGAAAACTATTTGAAAAACAAGAACTGCACTTAGCAAACTGGGTATTTGAAAAGCAGAATCCATTTTAAAGGTGACGGTTGGATATCAAGGTAAACGAAGCGTTTGTGAATGCTTTATGTTGCCGTTTTGCCAAAGGCTGTGAGCCCACTGTCTTATCCGCCCAATCTGCCAATTAATTCTGACCTAAAACAGTCAAAGGTGGACTCCAGGTGCCGCACATTCATTTTAAACAGTAAGTAACAGGAGCCCCCTGGGAGTTAATGAAATCATGTGATCTGATCAGCGGTGCTCTATTGCGGTCATGGCCAGACTGACACACTTGAAGCAGGTCTACGAGGAAAGGAGTTCAATGCAGGGTTATGAGACAGTCTGCATCAGTGTGTGCGCGTGTCCTTGGGTACATCGCGTTGACATCTGGAAAATGGTAAAATTGTGCTCAATTGCGTGCAAGGATTGTACCATTATCGCCCTCAAGCACATGAAACCACACGCACACGCACACGCACACGCACACTTTAACATGAATGAATCATGTGATCTGGTCTTCATCTCTCGCTCCTCTGTTTTTTCAGTGGCATTTAAAAAGGCACCTTAACATTCTAACTCCTACAAGCGTGTTTACTCCACTGCTTGGGCAGCAGTGTTAATCTCTCCATTCTGATTATAGACCACTTTGATTGTGGCAGACCAGTACATTCTGGGGAATTTCAAGGCCAGTCCAAGGCATGACGTTTAGACGTACTGACGACCACCACACACTTTCAAATCAGGAAAATGTGTGTGTAGTCTTATCGGACGCTTTTATACAATTGGTACAAATATTTTCATGACATTTGAATAGTTTAAACAAAGTATTTTTTTTACAGATTTACTGATGTATGTTTTTCATCCTATCCAACCCTGATATGATCTGTAAAGGTCAATACAGTAGCTATCGCTACAGTAGCGAATCACCAACCATTATACCAGGGCTGAATGATAGGATTAGCCCATCCCATAGCCGTTTCCTCCATGTCAAGGCAGGTATGATACAACCGCACTCAAACCCTCAAATAAACCATCCCCTGTCCTTTGAACCGTCCCAATGCTAAGGCTATTTAAGTATTGAGTATACACAGTGAGAGACCTCTCAGTGTTCTTACTCCCCTTATCCCAAAGACAATGGAGTACATATACTCTAACCACACCTTAGCATCAAATACACCAATATAACACAAATGATGAGACAATGGAGTCATTTAGTAGTGCCACATCATGTACAAATGCAGGAATGCGGTCAACACCCAAACGGGATTATCGGGCCATTTCTGCCCCACATGTTGGTTTTAGATGAAAGAGGCGTTCCTTTATGTGGCGGTGACTACTGTGATTATAACAGATCACAGGCTGCCATCCCACGCCGAACGTAAAGTTACCAGTAGCCTTCCGTGGGAAAAGATGGTGGGTAACATTTCATAATGAAGTAAATGCTGCTACACCACCAACTATTGAATGCCTCCAACATGTTCCAAATGTGAACTAAAAAAGGAGGAAATATTAATCTTAATAACAAAACAAATATACATAAATGTATCTATATTGTGATACTTCATTTTCACTACTAAATTTATATATATTGGCTCGATTTAAAGTCTAACGAGGCAAAACCACAACCCTAGGGCCATTTATTAATGAGCGTTGAAGCAAGGCATAAATGCTTTTCCTACAAAAGACTCTTACAGTTGGGTGATCCGATTTTGAGCGCACAGAGTAGCTTGCCCTCACCACAAATGAGTTCTGCGTCACGGTTGAACAGCGTTTGGTCTGATCAGCCGTTCTTTATTCAATGTGCTGTAGGCTCACACACTAAACGTCACGGCGGCCTTTTTGTCTGCCGTAACAAAGTCCGTACCATCATGCTTTTTAACTAGGAAGAAAACAAAAAACAGCTTTTTTGCTGTTTAGCAGGAAATACAAAAGAGAGAGAGAGAGGAAAAGGGAGGCAGCAGAACAACAGAGCTTTGCAGGGTGATGCGATAGCGTTATTGTCTCCCGTCTCAGTTTTAACCAGCGGTGTGTTTTTCTGTATAAATAACTCCCCATAAGGGATTACCCTCAGTCTGGATGTCCTTACCATTTCCGAGTGGGCCATTAAAAAGTGAAACTCAGGCCTCATGCACACTGAAGGTTTCTGCTTACACGCTGGAAAACCCGCAAGGTGTGTTTGGCCTGTTTGAGCCGCCTTGATCCAAGATGGATGAGGAGATAGCAGGATCCCTACCGCTCCACGCATAAGATATGCCAGACGGAGTGACAAAGAGCCTTGAGGTGTGTGTGTGGTCCCATTTAAATAACAAGTTACACACACGTACTGTACAACATCGGAAAAACACTAAACCAGCCCAATTGTATCTTAAAACCCCAACAGTTTTGGCTAATCTATACAGAAACCCAGAAAGCACCAGTTGTAATATACCTGCTTGTTTGGGTACATAACCATCCAGTCCCCCAAAATGGCAAGCATCCAATCATATCCAGTTATGTTACAGAAGAAGAGGTGGAACGCACGCGCGCGCACGCGCACACGCACACACGCACACACACACACACACACACACACACACACACAGCACTGAAGAAATAAAGTCCTGTATCGACCAGCCCAAGTGAAACCAAAAGAGTGTGAGTGCGTGCGTCGGTGTCACCGGCCGCTAGCGTTTGTGTGTGCTTGCGTGTTTAAGCGCGTGTGCGTGTGTGTCTGACGGAGGCTGTGATGCAGTCCCTTGGAGGAGAAGGATGACTCATGAAAAGACAAACAAAGCAGAAGAGAAGACGACATGAGGTGAAGAACGACGAGAGAACACGTTGGAGGAGCTGTCAGGGCCGGGGGGCGGGGGAGATAAGCAGGGGTTTATCCACATTCATCACACCAACATGCAGATAAAAGGAGAAAGGGTCCGTGAACCGGTTCACCTCCCCTCCTGAACCGGTACCAGCCTGTTCATCCGACCCCAGTATGTGTCCTGCTGGGTGGCAGTAGCTCAGGAGGTAGAGGGTGTTGGCTGGCAACCTGAAGGTTGTTGGTTCGATCCCCGGCTCCTCCTAGCTGAGTGTCGAGGTGTCCTTGAGCAAGGCACCTAACCCTAACTGCTCCCGATGAGCTGGCTGGCGCCTTGCATGGTTGACTCCGCCGTTGGTGTGTGAATGTGTGCGTGAATGGTGAATGTGAGGCAATATTGTAAAGCGCTTTGAGTGGCCACTGGTGAGAAAAGCGCTTTATAAATGGAGTCCATTTACATTTACATTCCTGCTGGGTGGATTAATTCTGGAGATTTATTTCCTTTTTCTGCCTTATTCTCACTGCAGTTCAGCTTTGATGTGCTGCTGAGTGCCAACGGAAATCCGGTGAATGAAAAGCAGGTCAAGAGCCACGTGTACCGTCTGGAGGGAGCCGAGGCCGAGGACCAACGCCACTCCTCAGACCAGGCGGGGTCATCTGCAGTACAAGGGTTGTCTTTAATTTATTTTATGACTGCACAAAAAACCAAACTGACATCTTGTCAATTTCCTTGCTCCATAATAGAAAGGAATCCATTGTGAAAGAGGACCGTCATTGATCTTTTAGCTAATGTAAGATGCACATGACACTGTAAAGTGAATGGATAAGCATCTCCTATTCCCAAAAAAACCAACTTGGCATCGGTGTCCCTTAATACACCCAAATCAGGCGACTCATTAATGAATCAATCAAACAGGGCAGTGGATTGCCTATGGAACTAGTTCCCAGCATGCCCAGGGTGAAGGGATCAGGTGCCATCTACCTGTTCCCATTATGTACCATCCAAAAGGGCGCACACT
>OLKM01001013.1:67500-72500 GCA_900291075.1 Melanogrammus aeglefinus | reverse complement strand
CCCCTCCCCCTCTCTCCCCTCTCTCTCTCTTCTCCCCTCTCTTCTCTCTCTGCCCCTCTCTCTCTCTGCTGCCCATCTTTCTTTCACCCTCTCCCTCTCTTTCTCTCTCCCCCTCACTCTTCTCTCCTCTTTCCTCCCTCTCTCTCTCTCTCTCTCTCTCTCTCTCTCTCTCTCTCTTTCTCTCTCTCTCTCTCTCTTCTCTCTCTCTCTCTCTCTCTCTCTCTCTCTCTCTCTCTGTCTCTCTCTCTCTCTCTGTCTTCTTCTCTCTCTCTCTCTCTCTTCTCTCTCCGTCTCTCTTTCTCCCCCCCTCTTCCTCTCTCTCTCTCTCTCTCTTCTCTCTCTCTCTCTCTCTCTCCCTCTTTCTCCCCCCTCTTCTTCTCCCCCCCTCTCTCCTCCCCCCCTCTCTCTCTCTCTCTCTCTCTCTCTCTCTCTCTCTCTATCTCTCCCCCCCTCTCTCTGTCGTTGATTTTATCCCATCTCAAACCCACCCACACAAGTCGTGGGTGTCTTGTATTGCCCTAGGGCAGTTACTATTAGGCCGGTAGGCTTGAAACGCGGCATCTTTACACAGCTGTCTTCTTTGACCATGATTTTGTAGATGTTTTGAAGATGTGGTTACTAACTACAGGCGCCTAGAACTAAATTGAGGTCCAGGAGATGGAGCGCATGTACAACCCATTGCATAGAAGTTAACAGATGTATGGAAGGCATATATATATATATATATATATATATATATATATATATATATATATATATATATATATATATATATATATATATATATATATATATATATATATTCCAATTTGAGGTAAAGACTTTGCCTCAAATTTGTGTGGGACTTTAGTGTGGGAAATGTCTCTCGCTCACTCTCTCCATTATATCTCTCTCTTTATATAAGTATTGACAATATATATATACAAAAATGACCAAAATGGCAAAAACAGAAAGCAAAACACATATTAAACTCTGATAAGCAACAATAATTAAACACACACACGCACACACGCGCACACGCACACGCGTGCACACACACACACACACACACACACACACACACACACACACACACACACACACACACACACACACAATAAATAAATTAAGCAAAGACAAATTGACGCAGTAAGCGGACACTCTGTTTCCATGCATGCACCCAAAATCCAATTCAGAATCACTCTCAAGAGGAACTGTCTCCTGTCTGCCTGTCTCCTCTGAAGTCAAATCGTCTACCATTAGTATAGCGCTGGACCAAATAGCTGGGAAGATAAAGGTTGAACATTTCTTAAGAAGCTTACTCTTTACGTCTTTGAGTTTTGTGTTTGGTATTGCAGTTATTGTTATGTTTTGCTGGGGGAGATCGTTTCACCAGTTACTTGTTATTCACGAGTAAACACCAAGAAACAGATAGCAAAGATTTCTCTGGAAAATCAGCAAGCATTGATCATTTCAATTTTTCCCAAAACCATGAAGATTCTGTCTAGCTTAAGGGGTTAACACGTCAGGTCTTTGACTCTGATGGGAGAAGGGTGAAGAAAATAATAAGGAGCTGAGAGGGAGAGGGAAGGAGATGGAGGGAAAGAGAGCGCGAGAGAGAGAAGGGGGGGAGAGAGAGAAAGATAGAGAGACAGAGAAAGAGAAGGCGGGAAAACACAGAGAAAAAAGCTTAAGAGTAAAAACATCAGCTCTGCACTTCCTGCTGTTAACCAGACAACACATCAGAATGCAGATGAAGAATCACTAGAGGAAGACTGGGCTTTAACTTTGGCTTCAACTTTAGTGTGGGAAGTGTCTCTCTCTCACTCTCTATTATATCTCTCTCTGTCACACATTCTCTCTCTCTCTGACACACACACGCACGCACGCACGCACGCGCACGCACACACACACACACACACACACACACACACACACACACACACACACACACACACACACACACACACACACACACACACACACACACACACACACACACACCACACACACTCACACACACACACACACACACACACACACACACACACACACACACACACACACACACACACACACACACACACACACACACACACACACACACACACACACACACACACACACACACACACACACACACACACACACACACTCACACACACACCCTGGACTCTCAGCTGCTGAATGGCTCAGCCTGTAATTATGACTGTCATCAACAGCCCCCCACTAGCAGCTATATTTACTGGATAACCAACAGTGCATGCACACAGAAACACACACAGAAACACACGCATACACCCCCACACAACCGCACAGACACACACAAATGTGCACACGCACGCACACAGACACAGACACACGCACACACACACACACACACACACACACACACACACACACACACACACACACACACACACACACACACACACACACACACACACACACACACACACACACACACACACACACACACACACTCACACACAAACAAACATGCACAAATGCGCACACACATGCACCCACACACAGCTATTTGTGAAGCTGCCAGTCATCAGAATCAAAGGAACAGGTAATTTAGCATGGTGGCTAATCGGTGTCGTCAGGTCTAATCCTCAGCAGAATGTTCCAGGGCAGTGGAGAGAAGAGTGTTCCAATCATGGCTGCCACGTCTCAGTGGACAAACAAACACAGTAAACACATGTACGTGGGCCCATCACATTGACGAGGAGAGGTTGCCGTGGATGCCCAGCTAGAACCCGCTCATCCATCATCTCTGGGCCCTCCTAGCACCAAACAGCCGTCTCCCATCCTTAACTTCCTGTGAGCTGTACAGTGTACGTCATCGGAAGTTCCAACCTCTCTTTCCCTCACTTTCGCGCACCTATCAGCCCTGTGACCTTTAATTGAGTTTACCCCCCCCCCCCCCCACACACCCCCACACACACTTAGCTCCCTGCAGTGACGTCCGTTGCGCTCCGTGCCAGCCCCTGCTTATCGTCGCACTCTTCCTCCTGCGCTTTGTATAAGGAGGCATTGAGTCACTGTCACACTCCTTTTCTCTCTCTCTCTCTCTCTCTCTCTCTCTCTCTCTCTCTCTCTCTCTCTCTCTCTCTCTCTCTCTCTCTCTCTCTCTCTCTCTCTCTCTCTCTCTCTCTCTCTCTCTCTCTCTCTCTCTCAAGTTTGACCACTAGACTAGAGTGAAAGGGACTGAGGTGACGGGTGAGGGTCACAGGGGTCACTGCTAGGGGGTGTACAAGCACAGCTGAGGTTTATGGGCGTGTGTGTGTGTGGGTGCGTTGAGGTGAAAGTATATACACTACAAGACCCTACAGGGAGTGACATACCATGTTGGTCTCCGGTTACGAGCCACGGGGTACAATTTTGTCCAGCACCTATGGTGGACAAACACAAAGATGTATATGCTGTTATATAAGAATCCCTCTCTATATGAAGGGCCTTTTAAATGTGTGTGTGTGTGTGTGTGTGTGTGTGTGTGTGTGTGTGTGTGTGTGTGTGTGTGTGTGTGTGTGTGTGTGTGTGTGTGTGTGTGTGTGTGTTGTGTGTGTGTGTGTGTGTGTGTGTGTGTGTGGGTGGGTGTGTGTGTGAGATGACACACCAAACTGTCCAACAGTCAACAAAAGTAGATAGACAGACAGAGATATGAGCCAATTGCAGGCTGCATCTGCAATCTGTAACGACATGCATGCTACTGCTTCCCCGGCCCCCGTCCACCCCGTCCCCGTCGCCTGTGCCACACCTCCTCGTACCCCCCCGCCCCCCCCCCCAGTTCAGGGCTGTCTGGCTGTCTGTGTGTCTGCAGGTGAGTGCCAATACCCTCTTCCTCATCCTCATCCTCATAAGACCACCCAGGGGCCATTTTTCCCAAGGGGCTGACTGAGGATTTATTCTGAGTGGTTCTCACAGCCCAGAAATCTTAATGTGCTGCTTTGAGCTGGTGTAGGACTCATATGAACATCTGCTCTGTGGTGGGGAGCTTCACGCTACAGGGCATGTGAGTAGAAGTGTCGGTTTCGGTACAAGTTACATCCACTATCATATCATGGTTTGGCTTAACAGGCAAAAAAAAAAGTCATTTTTTTAGGACTTCATGTGGAGTTCTTTCAAAATATAAATTCCCTTTCATTACCTACAATTGAAAATCGTTTTTTAGTTGTCCGGTATTGACCCTTTTCTCTTTTCTATTATATAATAATTATTCATAAAAAGCCGCAAAAATAATAAGCTGCTTTCTGGCTCCAAAACGGTATTAGTTTAGCAGAACAGCGCCCCCTACTGCATAAGAAGTTTACTGTGGGAGAAGAGAGAAGGTGTTAGTGCTCCAAAGAGGCCGCGCCGGGTGGTCTGTCTCCCTACGTGTTCCAGGCCCACCTCACCGTGAGACGCTCCTAACCACAGGCATGGACCGAGACCTTGAACATCCCCCACAGACCCAGCCAAGGCACCCGTTGCCGTGGTAACTGCATAGGAACCTCAATACAGTTAAAAATGGGCGTCCTACTTTTGCACACACATGTTAACATGTGGCCCTGTTACTTCTACGACCCCCCTCCCCCAAAGAAAATACATTTAAATAATATAATTTAATAATAAAAAGAATATGTACGATCCAATAGCTAAAATGATGCCTCCTTTTTCAAAATTATGCTAATCTTCAGGACTACACTGAAGGAATGGATTTTAATTCACATTTGTTCTGCCCCACATTCTCTCGCCTTTCTATTCAGTTTCAGACTCGGTGTCTCTCTCTCAATTGAAAGCAATTAAATTAATTTAAATTAAATTCAAAAGAGTGCTCTCTCTCTCTCTCTCTCTCTCTCTCTCTCTCTCTCTCTCTCTCTCTCTCTCTCTCTCTTCTCTCTCTCTCTCTCTCTCTCTCTCTCTCTCTCTCTCTCTCTCTCTCTCTCTCTCTCTCTCTCTCTCTCGGAGGAAGCAGGAGCCCAGAGACACGCGGCTGGGTCCTAACTGGGTCAGTGGAGCCGATGGCCGGGATAGGG
>OLKM01001013.1:27500-65000 GCA_900291075.1 Melanogrammus aeglefinus | reverse complement strand
GAGAGAGAGAGAGAGAGAGAGAGAGAGACAGAGAGAGAGAGAGAGAGAGAGAGAGAGAGAGAGAGAGAGAGAGAGAGAGAGAGAGAGAGCGAGAGAGAGAGAGAGCGAGAGAGAGAGCGAGAGAGAGAGAGACAGAGAGAATACACTCTTCATATCTCCTGGCCTGTTCCTGCTGTGTACTCATAACATCCCAGGCACCACAGCACACATCCATAAGAATAAAACACATTCCTGTCATTACTTCTACCCGGCGCCTGCCGACAGAGCAGTGAGAGCATCACATGAGCTCTGAAGAGGTCTTACAGCCAATCACAGCCCTTTAACATCTGAGCCTTGCTGCTCCCTGTTTCATCAGAAGTGTGGTTCTCTAGGTCTTGCTGTGACGGTCACTTGTTAGTCAGATACACTCAGTGGTGGTGATGACTGCACCAAGCACAACCTCATGTACCCTCAACTCATTGTTCCCCGTGACTAGATTTTTTTTTCCCATTTACAGACTAAATGACTAAATATAATTCATAAATTCATAAACACTCATGGAAACACTGTCTGTGGGCCATGACAAAGGGGTCAATCTTTAACTCCAAGTAACAACTTATTGCAAGATCTCGCAACATTGCAATACATATTGCAAGACCTCTCAGGGAAATATTGCGAGATCTTCCAAACCTCAACTCGGTATGGTTCAAGGGCAGAACGAGGATTGGGCTTTACCCCTTTTATGTGTAAGGCATAGACAAGCCAACAAAGAAATGCTGTCAAAACTCCACATAACCGGAATCATCGCCCGTTCATATGAACAGGTTAACAATTGGAGTAGAAATAAGTCTGGCATTCTGCACAGGCTTGGGTAAAAGCCAATACATTTTCAGGTCATGCCTTCGCTTTCCAAATTAATTGTTCCAGAGCTAATCCAAAAGGAACAAATTACAAGAGATGCACCCGATGAAACACTGCTTATCTCCCAGCCCCCAACATCTTCTACAAATATAGAGCCGACATTCAGATTGGCTTGCTGTCACCCGAAGCCGAGCCGTGTGATTGGCTGTTTTTTGGTTGATGAGAGGAGCTGGCTCACAGCCTTTATCTTTTGGCTGTGTGTTGTTCTGTTGTTCTGAGAGGGAGATACAGAGAATGAGAGAGAGAGAGATGGAGAGAGAGATGGATAGACGGAGAACGAGAGAGAGCGAGTGGGAGAGAAGAGAGAGAGAGAGTGAAAAAAGAGAAAGAGAGCAAGAGCAAGAAGGTGGAAGACTTGATTGGTGGTTCTCCGTCAGAAGTGGGTCAGTGGGGATATTTCCTTAAACTCAACACCCCCGCACACACACACACCCACACACACACACACACACACACACACACACACACACACACACACACACACACACACACACACACACACACACACACACACACACACACACACACACACACACACACACACACACACGATGCAATATCAAAGAATCACCTCCAGGTGATTATGGTAAAAGAACAGTCTTTTCTGCCCTCGTCCCTGTGATTGGTTATGTTGTCGTTCAGAGAACAGTCCCCAGCTGTTGGGTACTGCAGTATAGAGCCGTCTCATGATGACAGCCTGCCATGGCCAAAGCCAGTGGCACTTGGAGATGTTGTAGTGGAAGAAGAACAACTGGGTCACACACGTAGCGATGACTAACTCTACACCCTGCACGTCGGCTGTATTCTCGAGAGCAGACATTTGAAGCAGCATTGTAGCATATACAACCTCTTCTACCCGCTGCGCGCTTGATTGTGCAGCCCTTTTTTGACTTGCTCTTTTTATAAATAAACGTCAATGTCGCACTGACATTTAGTTTTCTTTACCACACTTTATTTTTGACTGAGAAAAACACAAAATCAGATCTGCCCGACTGGCACATAGGAGGTCCCGTGGTATGAGTCTGCTCGCATCCGGCGTCCTCTGCTCAAATGTACTGTGGGCCTCTGAAGTCCTTGAACCGTCACTGAAAGCGAACACAACCTCAGTTGACCGCAGTCTTCTCTGCTAACATAGAGCTGACATAGAGCTGCCCCGGGGGGGGGCTGAAGAGCAGGGTGTGTTGTTGTTCCCAGCCTGGGAGAGACCAGGGTGTAGGGTCTGCAGCGCAGGCTTTAGGGGGGATGGTGGAGCTTCAGAGAGCTCAGAGCTCCAGGTGGATCTATAACCTACAGTCTAGTTTAGGAGACAGAGCTCCAGGTGGATCTATAACCTACAGTCTAGTTTAGGAGACAGAGCTCCAGGTGGATCTATAACCTACAGTCTAGTTTAGGAGACAGAGCTCCAGGTGGATCTATAACCTACAGTCTAGTTTAGGAGACAGAGCTCCAGGTGGATCTATAACCTACAGTCTAGTTTAGGAGACAGAGCTCCAGGTGGATCTATAACCTACAGTCTAGTTTAGGAGACAGAGCTCCAGGTGGATCTATAACCTACAGTCTGGAGACAGAACTCTCGGTGTATCTATAACCTACATTCTAGTTTAGGAGACGGAGCTCCAGGATGTGCTCGCCTGATCCTCGATTTAGGATTTGCAAATTTTGTAATGTCATTATTCAATGCTTGAATAAAAATAAAACATCATCAAGCCCCGTGCTGAACATGGCTGTTGCTTATTAGGATGATAGTAAACCATGAGTTCACTGGTTTAGACAACGTGACTTAGAGTGAGTCCACGTACAAGCCATTAAGGAGCCGGAGGGGGGGGGGGGAAGGTTTCTACGTTGAGCATGCCTGCAGGTGAGGCTGCAGCTGTTGGGGATCTAACCCAGAACCCTTCAGCTGGGAGCTCAACCACCTCCCCACAACACCCCACTCTCCTCCTTGGTGGGCTCGGCACATGCAGCAGTTATTTACAGCTTGGCTTGGTCAGCATGAGTCATGGCCTGTGTTGGATTCAGCAGTTTGTCCTGAAGAACACATCTCACGAGGCGAAACGCAGAATTAAAAAGGCGCTGAAACTCCCGCTGGTTAGCGTTATTCAATTATTATTCAAGCACTCACACAAATTGAATGTGGGTAGGGATTACATCCTGACACTTTAAACAAAACAAAAGTGAAGAGTGTAGATGTCTGTAAACATTGGTTTAGAATGTCTCTCCTTGTCAAAAGCACGCCCACACTTTGCCACTTAAGAAAGAGTGAAAACGCTTTGATTTTATAAACAGGGCAAAGAGGACTGAAAGTGGAATGCAGGACGATTGAATTCCAGCAAGAAATGGAAAGATTTCAATGAAAACCCCGCCCAAATAAAATGAATCAACCACCTTTAATTATCTTTCTCTTTCAATTTGCAGGAACAGGACTTTTCTTCATCAAGTGGCCTTAAACTAATCACCTAACCTGCTGCAGATCTGTCCTTTTTCATTCTCCTCCTCCTAAAAGAGGCCAACAGATGTGACAGTTGAGGTTGCACTGAAGTACAGCCTATTAACAGCTGCTCCATCGTGCATGACCCCCCCGCACCCCATACCCCCACCCCACTAACCACCTTTACAACTGCAAAGAAGTACCCTCTCTCTCTCTCTCTCTCTCTCTCTCTCTCTCTCTCTCTCTCTCTCTCTCTCTCTCTCTCTCTCTCTCTCTCTCTCTCTCTCTCTTCTCTCTCTTCTCTCTCTCTCTCTCTCTCTCTCTCTCTCTCTCTCTCTCTCTCTCAAAATGAAACGAAACGAAAACTGCAAAACTAGAAAACTGCAAAACTACCCTAAAACAATACCAAAGTCGACATGACATGATCCAGGAACTCTAACCTGGGTAACTCTACGTCTTTCCTAACCTATTCACCCAACCACAGCCACCACACCACAGCCACCCAGTCACCCAACTAGCCTGCCACCATGCCACCATGCCACCCAACCACAGCCACCCAGCCACCCATTCACCCAACCACCCAACCACAGCCGCCCAGTGACCCAGCCCCCCTACCGTCCTCGAAGCAGTCCCCCTCCGCCTCTTCCTCCTCGCCCTCGGCCGGCTCCAGGCCGGGCTCCGTGATGACGGACATGGACATCACCGCTGCTCCTCTTCCTCCTCACTCTGCTGCACGCGGCAACCTGGCCCCTGGCTGCGCCCCAATCAAAGACAGGTGTCGGGAGACGGACAGACGGATGGATGCAGAGCCGCAGAGAGAGAGTGGCAGAGAGACACCGCCTGTGGCTGAGAGACGAGGCAGTGAAGGCTTGTGACTCTGGGCGACCGGTCCTGGCGCTACAGACTCTACCGCCTCACTGGGACTGAGCACAGCTTCTGCGGTCTGCCCTTCGCTTTGTGTGTGCGTGCGTGTGTGTGTGTATTTATGCCGGAAGACAGATTGCTAGGGGTGGGTGTGAAGTGTGTGCGAGTGAAAGTGTGGTTGTGTGCGTTTCTGTGTGTGTGTGTGTGTGTGTGTGTGTGTGTGTGTGTGTGTGTGTGTGTGTGTGTGTGTGTGTGTGTGTGTGTGTGTGTGTGTGTGTGTGTGTGTGTGTGTGTGTGTGTGGGTGAGGAGCAGGACTCCAACAGCCCTTTGTGAGTTGAGGCAACAGTGGTGATTTCATAACATCCTGAGTGTGCTGCTCACGGTGGTGCATGAAGTTCCATGCGCATGTGCGCATGGGAGGGTGATGAGTGTGTGTGTGTTTAGGATTGTATTTGTGTGTGTGTGTGTGGGTGTTTATTGTGTATATGTGTGTATGTGCGTGTGTTTTTGTTTGTGTATACAGTATGTGTGTATGTGTGAATGTGTTTTCTTATGTGTGTGTGTGTGTGTGTGTGTGTGTGTGTGTGTGTGTGTGTGTGTGTGTGTGTGTGTGTGTGTGTGTGTGTGTGTGTGTGTGTGTGTGTGTGTGTGTGTGGGTGTGTGCGTGCGCCAGACAAAGTGGATGGTGATTAACGGGAATAATTAGCGCCAGTATTTTTCAGCAAAAGAATGTGTGTATGTGTGTGTGAGAGAGTGCACGTGCATTCATGTTCGCGTTGTGTCTGTGTGATTGTGTGTGCCTGCGTATGTGTTTGTGTGTGTTTGCTTGTTTGTGTGTGCGCTTGTGCATTCATGTGTGCTTGTTTGTGAGTGCAAAACAGTGTGAAGCGCAGGGCCAGCCTCAACCTGTTATTTCTCCACAGCCCACTAGCAATCATGGCTGCCCAATGATTGAGGTCTTTCTTCCCCAACTCTTACCTCAACTCAGCGGTGACAGTGAGAGACGTCTGATGTTACCTCACTGTGAACTCAGTGAATATGTAAATTATGCCATTAATGACTGGATAAAACATTGAAGAACATCAGTCCCCTGATATTGGATACCATTATATGCAAGTAATCCACGAGGAGTATCGCCAATGACGTGGTGATCTGTGTACGACTGTATCGCTACAACATGAGATGTCTTATTTGAACAGTGATCAGCGTGTGCTACAGGTACACTTTGATACGTTCATTCAGTTTGTTTCTTGACCCCAAATTCAGTTACTGGAAGCGAGTGCAAGTTGGTGGCGCATTGCACATTAAGCTCTTTCAAATCAACACACTAAAGAGTGAATAAGTCAATGGTATTTCAAGCTAAACCCTCTTCCGTCCTCTTGTAACCGCTTTTCTCCTTCTTATCAAGAAGGGAACTAAACTGAAGGGTTCCTCTTTCTCTCACTTATCTCTCTATGAGGCGTGTTCAGTTTAGACGAGCCGACTGCTGCCCAAAATAGCAATTAGGTCTCAAGTCAATTCATTATCTTTCCTTTTTTTCTCCTACTCTCCCATGTCGACACCTCACTCTAAGCCCGGGGGGGGAGAGCGGGAGATAAAACTCATTATCCTCATTGCCTGCTCACCTACACAACTACACAATTACAGAGCTGCTCTCTGGGTCCAATGTGTGTCCCCAAAGGACCAGGCTGGGTCAAACACACACACACTCCTCCTGCTGAGTTATGAGTCCTGACGTTTGTTATGTCACGCCAGTCTAAAATAAATCTCAGAAGAAAAAAAGTCTGATACGTGAATCACCTCAGATTAGGTAACCTGCGCTGGAGGTTTAGATGCTGCTTAGCAGAGTAGCATAGTGTGCAGTGAGACCCCCTCACCCCTGCCTGAGCACCACCTTCATCTCCTGCAGAGGTCATGGGGTCCTACTGTAACCATGACAATACATTAGATGGGTGGGGTTTGTAGAGCCGATGGAGTAAGGGCAAAACTGGAGGTCCTGTGTATCACAACTAGATAGAGAGATGCTTGGCATTGACACGGTCAGGGTTAGGGCTTCCCATCGCTCAGAACGTATGCAGTCTCTTTACTGTAAGCTTTGGATAAGTCCAAATTGCCTGTATGTATTATGTCATCTGTCTCGCACTCTGAAGAGCAAACCGTTAGCGGTTAGCAGAGCCCGATAGTGTAGTACATCCCACGCACACACACAGACAAGAGGTGATAAGTCACTGCCCACATAATCATGTAACTACAGCGATGGCTGCAGAAGCAAGCAACTAAAGAGAGAGATGTTGACATATACAATGAGCTATTTCTATCCTGGCAACCAATAAAAGTTTATGTGTAGTGTAAGCTCTGTGGGGATTGAGTTGCCTTTAGCAACTATCACTAGCAACTAACACGGCACGGTTTAATTATAAACAGTGCGGCACTCTATATCAATTATACAGGCCTTTCTGGTGCGGCAGAGCAGTCGGTGTTTATGTACACATGGCAGCAGCAGTGTTATTACAGTCATCTAGGGCTTGTGTTCAGAACCCTACGTGGTGCTCACTGGCTCAAGGCTTCATTCCCACACACACACTCTTCAGACAGCATGGATAAGAACAAGCATTAGTCAAGCAGACATGTAAACATGCAGGCTCATGTGCACATGCACACATTAACAGACACAAGTGGGGCCCACAAGCTATGCTTACACCTCCTCCTCCCTCTCCCCCCCCCCCCCCCCCCCACACACACACACACACCTGCTTGTTTTCTAAGACCATGCACAGCACAGAGCTACCAACGTTATATTCACAGCAACAACAGCACTTCACAAACACATATTGTGTCTAATTGCATATCCCAGGATCTCTGGAGAGAGTCTGAGTCTCTCCAGACTACCGCTGGGGTCATGTGGGGGTCTTACCTTGATGCCCTCCTCAGAAGGCTGTGTGCTCTGCTGTAAACCACAGTGGAAGCCCCACACCCCGGGGTACACAAACACATGCCAAAGGGCCATATATGTGGACCAAGGGACACACATACACAAACCCACACACACACACACTGACATTTGTGCGCACACATTAACACAGCATTGTGCAAACACACCCATCACACAAACCACACACACACATTGACTTGTGCACACACACACACACACACACACACACACACACACACACACACACACACCACACACACACACACACACACACACACACACACACACACACACACACACACACACACACACACACACACACACACACAACAACCTTGTGCAATTACACACATACACACACAAATTACATTGGTGACACTGCGCCAATACACACACCAGCTACTTAGCATCTCCAAAAGAAAAAAAAAAAGTCTGCATGACATGTCATTAGGCACACAAGTATACTAAACACACACACTCACTTACAATTGCCCTTTGCAAGACAGTTGTACAGTTGTAGCCCGTATATCTGCAGATGGGCACCAACAGAACAACACACCAAGGCCCACAACAATGACGGGTTTTTTGAATGGGGTCAAACAATGGAGCCATATTCTGAGTGTCCCAGGCTGTTGAATGGGAGGTTCTCAGCCTCCCACACTCTAGGCTGGCCTTGACAATAGACATCAGTATGCTGCCTGCAACTGTGGGGCTTCGGCAAAACCTATTTGCATAGCAAATACATCAGTATGAAGGCAAGGACGTTAGCATGGATGGATGCTAATCCATCTAGTTCAGGAGAAGTGTCCAACCTTGAGCAAGAGTGTGTGTGAGCAAGCTTTAAAACTATGAAGACAATGATTGTAACAACGTGTTAATGCGCTGTTAACTCGTTACAAATTGTAAAACAATCTAATACATTTGCGCTGGAAAGCGGACTAGTGTGTGCTCATAAGTGTTTGCAACCCAGAAAGTTAGCTAATATTAAAAGTGAGCTCGTACAAAAAAGCAGATTTGAGAAAGGAAAAAAAGGCAAGACGTTTTGTTGAAAGAGAACTTGAGCAAGAGCTTGATGAAACCGGGTGTGGCCTGCCTTCCGCCCGCATGTGGACCGGGGAGATAGGAAAGTTCTGACACAAGAAACAGGGGGAAGGAAGTGAAGAAGCCGATTTGGATGTGGATGTGGTTTAGCCTTGACCATCCGGATCACGTGACCTGACGTTCTGTAGCAACACGGATGGGCCTGGACCCAATACGAAGTAAAGGGACTGTTGCGTTCTATAGGGAAAAGCTGGCCTCTACTGGAGCCTCTACTGGAGCCTCTACTGGAGCCCCTTGGGGAGTTAATAATCAGTCAAGTCCACTCAAATCAAGATTCTCCTGACTTTGGACCACCGCTGCTCTGCACAAAGGCACTGGGGCAGAGAGAGCATCAGGATTAAACACTTGTTTGAACTCTCTCTCTCTCTCTCTCTCTCTCTCTCTCTCTTTCTCTCTCTCTCTCTCTCTCTCTCTCTCTCTCTCTCTCTCTCTCTCTCTCTCTCTCTGTGTATAACAGGATGATTGAGAACAGTTGCCTGGTTTCCCTGGAAACAATATGAGGACATTGCGTGCGTGGCAAAGCAGATTTTCTAAGGAACTGGATAATTTGACGTGTGTGTATGTGTGTGTGTGTGTACAACTGTGTGTGTGTGTGTGTGTGTGTGTGTGTGTGTGTGTGTGTGTGTGTGTGTGTGTGTGTGTGTGTGTGTGTGTGTGTGTGTGCGTGCGTGGCTGTGTGTGTGCGTGCGCGCGCGCGTGCGTGTGTGTGTGTGTGTGTGTGTGTGTGTGTGTGTGTGTGTGTGTGTGTGTGTTTGTTAAAACATCATGGTTTAGGTAAAAAATGCCGTTATGAGCATTAAAAGTAGACAAAGACACTGACACGTGCACATGTATACACAGTACAAACACACGTCACACACACACACACGCACGCGCGCACACACACACACTTTTTCTCAACCCTGTAATTATATACAATGGTCGGATGATTAGCTGTTGAAATTATTCAGACTTAAATCAAGCTTAAAACTAAAACTCAAGATTTACAATTGGAGTCATATGTTCTTAAAAACATACAAAAATTTCGAAGAAAGCACCGATTTAGAATTACAATATAATTATGCTCTCTTTGATTAATGCCTAATTAATTAATGCTTTAAAATATTGCCTAACATCAACTTATTTGTACACATTCACACACCGACAGTGGGGTCAACCATGCAAGGCGACAGCCAGCACGTTTCAAGCAGATAGTTTTGGGTGCTCAGGGACATCTCGACATTCAGCTAGGAGGAGCCGGGGATCGAACTAGCAACCTTCCAGTCACCCCGCTCTGCCACCAGAGCCAAAAGCTGCCCCGACTTAGCAACTCCGGAACCAGTTCTCCTTGCCACCCTTTTCATAACCAACAATAAGTACAAGTGAATAGAGAACGGAAGAATGCCGCGCATGGTAATCGAAAATAAGCTATCAGGAGTAACTTATTTAACATATTCAACAAACCAAAAACACTCTAAACCTCAGAGCTGTTCCAGTTGATACCTACGGTACGCATGTCGGCAGCGGCAGGTTCTGACGTGGCGCTGGGTCCAGAACCTGGGGTACATTCTGCATCTGCTGCAGGACGTTCCTGCGCCGTACCGCTGGTACGCCGCGTACATCTCGCTCTCTCACTGTATTCTCACACTTTCTTCTCATCGGTTAGCTACTCTCCCCTTTTTGACCTTCTCACTCTCTACTCATCTTTTCTCTCTCCTCTCTCTCTCTCTCTGTTTTTCTTTTTGTCCCCTCAATCCTATCTCTTTCCCCTTGTTCCTTCACTCTCTGCCAGCCTCCCCCCCTCTCCCCTCTCCCCCTCTCCCCCTCTTCCCCATCTCCCCTTCTCCTCCTGTTGTACCCCGGGGGACAATGGAGCCGATACAGCGGGCAGAGGCCGGCTGTGCGCACTGGCTCTGCGGGGAGGGCTGGGGCCTCTTGCATGGCGGCTGGGCACAGAGTTCACCTCCAGTTGAGGGGGGAGAAACCCACTTAACTGGTAAACCACCCCTTTCTATTTTTGTTTAATGTGGCCCTTGGGGGCCCCAGATTCAAATCATGAACCACAGCCACAGATGTGACCGGGAAATGGATAATATATTCGCTGAACAGAAGCTTCCCCGCTGAACTTATCCTTGAATGTATCCAGACTTCAACCTAGCTTCTTTTAAACCATGCCCTGCATAACCTCTGCTTTACACACTCAGCCTCCAAGCTGAACGGTTCACGACGTCACAGAATACTACCCTATGAGCACTAAGTGTGCAGGTCCTCAGGAGTCCATTTGATGGCCTGCGGTTACCAGCTGGGTGTCTCCACCAGCGTGGCAAGAGGGTGCCAAACCGCAGTTTCCTGTCACACGCCAACGCCCAAGAACCAAACACCCAATCAGAACGTACCACAGAGCACAGCACCTGCCGGCCACAAAACCTCATTTGGGGAAGTTGGGGATGTTTTTCCCACATTGTGAAAGGTTGATTATGGTGTCATTGGGGGGGGGGGGGGGGGGGGGGACTGGGGGCAGTCGGGCCCCTAGTGCTACGGCCCACCGAGTATGGGTTGAGGGCTGGTCGTGAATGTCCCGATTGTATCACCTCACCTAAGGTTACCATCAAGGGCAAAGCCAGACTTGTGGCATAAATTATAACCCTATATACCCAAGGGCAGGGCTAGACCACCGCCCATGTGATCCGCCAGTCATTGGAGGCAGGATGGCGGAACGTGTGCAACAATGACTCCACACTGCAGCTGTGCTGGGTTCCCCCTCCTGTCTCTTGGGCAAGGGGACTGCAGGGCTGATGCCCGTGCTCTGCAAGCACAGCGATGGATGCAATGGATGTGTCACAAGTGAGGAAATGGGTGTAGGGGTGTATTTAGTGCCAGGGGTTGACAGCATTAGTCGCTGAGTCTAAGTGTTGAGTGTGCAGCCTTTCTGCTCTGGTGGTCAGCGAATCAGGGAGGGGGGAGAGGGAGAGGTCAGTGCGCAAAGAAACTGCCCATCACTGCAGAGCCATACGCATCAGGGCATCCAAAGCTAGCTGAGTGTGCGTATGTATGTATGTATGTATGTATGTATGTATGTATGTATGTATGTGTGTGTGTGTCTGTCTGTGTTCCCATGTAACCCCTATATGCTCCAATGAATCAAGCTACTGTCGAGTAATAACATCTGCTGTGGCTACATGTCTGTCTCCTTGCTGGAGCATTGGAGGAAAAAAAACACTCAATTATAGTGTGAGCATGGGACAATCAAATCCGACCTACATACCTCAGTCCAACATTCAGGCCCTTAGAGACACAATTGTATTATGAAACATATTTTACAGCTTGTACACAAACTTCAAACAACAGTGTGAATGGCAGTGAGCTCTTATGAGGTCTGTGTAACCGGGTTCGCAAGGAGTGTGAATATCTGCTCTGAAACTGAGAGAGAGAGCGAGAGCGAGAGCGAGAGAGAGAGAGAGAGAGAGAGAGAGAGAGAGAGAGAGAGAGAGAGCGAGAGAGAGCGAGAGAGAGCGAGAGAGAGACATTGTGTCCCAGGGTTTGATAGTCAGCAGAAAGCTCTCTTTCTCAGTTCATCCTCAGCTGAATAATCTTTCTTGCAGCCAGCATGGGTTTAACCAAGGTCGGTCACCAAGACACGCTGTGTATAAGCACACGTCCACGCACACATGTACCCACACGCACACGCAAACACACACGTCCACACACACACACACACACACACACACACACACACACACACACACACACACACACACACACACACACACACACACACACACACACACACACACACACACACACACACACACACGATGTACTAACACACACACACACATACACACATACACTGTTCTTCTGGCTACTCTCTGAGAGGAACTGCTTCATAAAGCCACATCCTGTTGTCCATGAGAACCAAGGCGTTGTGCTGAGAAGTACAAAGAAGAAACTGGCAACCCTGACCAAACCCAATGACATGAGAACCATAAGCTCCTGAGTATGGGTTGCCATCCGCTCAAAGGGGGTGGCCAATCCACCCCCAATGTTGGCTTGGAGACTCTGTGAACTGGCATATGCTTCTCCCAGCAGGCGCCCAACCACTATTCACCAATACCCCCTCATTGGTCTGAGTGAATCAGGACGGGGGAAATGCCAGGGCTGTTGGGGTCTCAGTGATCCACAAAGGCCGAGCTAGAATACGCCCTTCTAAAAGCATGACGATAACAAATAAATGGATGGATGGATATGAGCATGAAACTTAACTACACACTGGCCTCAGTGGGGTGCCCATCTGGGGAGTTTTTGAATTTACATGAACGACTGTTTATGTTTGGGAAGAAAAAGAGCACGCTGGTTCGGCTTTGGTCTTTGTGTAGTATGTGTGTAGCGACCTCGGTCAAACCATTGTGTGTGTATGATAAAGGGACACTCATTCTGCTTCATCTAATTAGCAGGGCAACAGCACAGCCTGTAACCGTTTATAACTACCGTTTACTGTTGTCCTATGATAGTGTTCATTGGTAGCTCCCGTGCCACGAGGGTAACGCAATTGAGGTTAGCCACTTTGAGGTCAGCCTCGTTACGGTTAGAGAGATTGAGGCTAGTGCCATTGAGGTTAGCCTCTTTGAGGTTAGCACGAGGTAAGCTTCCCGGTAAGCATTCTTTGCCATAACTGAGGGGAAAGAGTGGGAATTCAAATTATGTTTCAAATTGACATAAGAAATGTCTGTGTCTATTTATAGTGTAAGCATTAAAGCTGCTGTAGATAGGATTCAAGAGTTGTACGAGTACAGCTTGTAGAGAGATCAAGCTTTTGACACAAAACAAGGAAACGTCCATTCTCCCTCAACTCCCCTCTCTCCCTACTCCTCCACCATGTGACCTGTCTCCCCCTTCTCCTATTTAACAGGTGCACCCATGCGATTTTATTACTGGTCTAAAGTTTCAAATTATTGAATTGTAAACACGTATGTTTGCTACGAAATATCAAATATCAATACAAGCATCCTTCTTTTATAGAGAGAGCCTTTTGATCCCACTTGGCTCTGTGCCCTCTCCTTTTTCTGTTCTATTTTTACTCCCATCTCATCAGGTCTCTCTCCAGCTCCTCTCGCTAGCCCACGCACCCTCGCTGCCTGTTGCATATTAACATAATCAATGTTATAATATCTTATTCATAATGAAACAGCTGGAGAATCTGAAAAGATCATGAAGCTGGTTTTGATGGTGATGATGAACGACGTTAAAGACAGACATTATGTCGACACACATATCAGTGTTTCCCCCAGCACAGTATGGTTAAGGCAGCCGCCTTAGGGCCCCGCCTTGACTACCAATGTAAAAAATATATACATATATAATTACCTTTTTATTATAATACTTCAATCAGGTACAAAAAAATAAATAATGCATCAGAGAGAGAGAGAGAGAGAGAGAGAGAGAGAGAGAGAGAGAGAGAGAGAGAGAGAGGAGAGAGAGAGAGAGAAGAGAGAGAGAGAGAGAGAGAGAGAGAGAGAGAGAGAGAGAGAGAGAGAGAGAGAGAGAGAGAGAGAGAGAGAGAGAGCCAAGGAGAGGAAGAGAGGAAAATATAGCAATAATAGAAAATGCATCAACGGTAGAGGTGATTAATGGGAGGGAGGGCGAGCCAAGAAGGGGAGAAAAAGGACAGCATGCGATGATGAGTCATGAAGGACACAGATAAAAAATACAATCTGGAAAAGGCATAGATAAAGGCATCTGAACTTCTTTAAAAGTTTTAAAATCAACGAATAGTATGTCAATTAATGTTGACTATTATTATAACTGTATACACAGATGTACATTTAAAATTCAGTAGTTCAAAAAATAATAATAACCAAGAGCGTCACTGTGTTACGCTGTGCTTGTTTAGGGTGTGGTAAACACCAGGAAGTAACGCTTTTCACTATCGCGCACAAAGGCAAATTAGATGGGGAGAAACAGCCTTGGTTCCCTTTAAGCACCACTTGTGTGTGTGTGCGTGTGCGTGTGTGTGTGTGTCTCTCTGTATGAAAGAAGACAGCAGTAACAGTGCTTACAGTTCAGTTTCGAGACCCCCTTCTGGCGGTTCTTGGAACAAATATGTCAACAACATATAAAAAACACGTTTTTGAATGGCATTATAACGATGATGCTAACTGGTAACACTATATTACATATTAAATATTGGTTTAAAACAGAGAAAGGGGTAGGCCTAGTAAATGGGTAAAGAAAAAAAAGGAAGACTTGTCCACAAGACTTACCAAAACGTGTACATGCCTTTATCACTAACATGCCTTTATCACTAGTAAGCTTGATTACTGCAATGGTCTCCTTACAGGGCTCCCAAAACAAACTCTAAGGAAGCTTCAGCTTGTTCAGAATGCTGCTGCTAGAGTTCTACGAAGACCAAAAAATGTGAACATATTACACCAATTTTTAAATCTTCCTGTAGGTCAGAGAATTGATTTTAAAATCATGTTGCGTACCTATAAATCGCTACATGGTTTAGGCCCAAAATATTTAACTGATATGCTTCCACTATGCTTTCGAGACCACTAAGACCTTCTGAGACCAATCTATTATCCCCAGAGTAAACATGAAACATGGGAAAGCATGTAATCAATCAAACCATTTCCACCGGGCGTGCTGCGGAACGTCTGAGCAGCGTCCCAGCAGCGGCGCGTCGCTCCGCAGCGCTATCATTCCGTAGCACACAAGCCATATAGAGCATCCGGTCAATTTTCAAAATAAAACACAATACTTAGCTCATCAAGCCTATCACAACTTCACATCAACATTACGTCATGACCGGTGGAACCATAGACATCTTATAGCATGCTATAAGATGTCTATGGGTGGAACCAGGCCAGCAAAATGCTTGTTAACGCAAATTTCTAATCAGCCAATCACATGGCAGCAACTCAATGCATTTAGGCATGTAGACTTGGTCAAGACGATCTGCTGCAGTTCAAACTGAGCATCAGAATGGGGAAGAAAGGTGATTTAAGTGACGTCTGGTCTGAGTATTTCAGAAACTGCTTATCTACTGGGATTTTCATGCACAACCATCTCTAGGGTTTACAGAGAATGGTCCGAAAAAGAAAATATCCAGTGAGCGGCAGTTCTGTGGGCGCAAATGCCTTGTTGATGCCAGAGGTCAGAGGAGAATGGCCAGACTGGTTCGAGCTGATAGAAAGGCAACAGTAACTCAAATAACCACTCGTTACAACAGAGGTATGCAGAAGAGCATCTCTGAACGCACAACACGTCAAACTTTGAGGCGGATGGGCTACAGAAGCAGAAGACCACACCGAGTGCCACTCCTGTCAGCTAAGAAAAGGAAACTGAGGCTTCAATTCGCACAGGCTCACCAAAATTGGACAATAGAAGATTGGAAAAAGGGTGCCTGGTCTGAGTCTCGATTTCTGCTGCGACATTCGGATGGTAGGGTCAGAATTTGGCGTAAACAACAAGAAAGCATGGATCCATCCTGCCTTGTATCAACGGTTCAGGCTGGTGGTGGTGGTGCAATGGTGTGGGGGATATTTTCTTGGCACACTTTGGGCCCCTTAGTACCAATTGATCACCGTGTCAACGCCACGGCCTACCTGAGTATTGTTGCTGACCATGTCCATCCCTTTATGACCACAGTGTACCCATCTTCTGATGGCTACTTCCAGCAGGATAACATGCCATGTCATAAAGCGCGAATCATCTCAGACTAGTCACTTGAACATGATAATGAGTTCACTGTACTCAAATGGCCTCCAGTCACCAGATCTTAATCCAATAGAGCACCTTTGGGATGTGGTGGAACGGGAGATTCGCATCGTGGATGTGCAGCCGACAAATCTGCAGCAACTGCGTGATGCTATCATGTCAATATGGACCAAACTCTCTGAGGAATGTTTCCAGTACCTTGTTGAATCTATGCCACGAAGGATTAAGGCAGTTCTGAAGGCAAAAGGGGGTCCAACCCGGTACTAGCAAGGTGTACCTAATAAAGTGGCCGGTAAGTGTATGTTCATATACATTGTACCTTACATATGTAGTTCAAGTAAGGGCATATACCGCCAATAACACAGATATTGTGGGTATATTCTGGTCTAAAGCCAACAGAGCCGTTTACAGAAGACATGAAATTCAGAAATATTTTTGACAGACTAATAACAGATACTGCCCTTGTTTAATGAGAACAGCAGCCTATTTTTTCACAAAAATAATATCTAAAAAGCATATGTTAATATGTGTGTAGGCCTTTGTAGTTTAAACTCAGACCAAAGGAGTCAGCAGATTAACATTCAATGGTGTTGTAATCCATTCCCGCCCAAAATGTGATCCTTCGCGGATGTCGTTTCAATTAAATATTTACCGGTCAGCTCTGGTCAGGTAGACAACTGCACTGTCCACTGAGGCTCTTCTACAGAGCGGTTTGACAAGATGTAGCCAGGAGGTAGGCGTACAGGCTACAGTATGGTCATGGTTGTGATTATGGTTTATGTCACAAATTAGTTATCAAACACCTTTGTGTTTTGCAATTAAAACTCAAAGGCTTAGTGGCACTGTCAACATCCAGTGATGCAGTGTAATTGGACACACCAATTGATTTAATATTATACGTTTTAGTGAGAACAAGGATGTAAGGTTTGTGGGTTCAAGTTCATATAATCATGTATGATTATATGAACTGAATTGACAGTCAGGAAATTCTGACTGTCAAGTCAAACAAGCACACACACATGTGCAAGCCCTGCATCAGCCATTATATCATACAGGTCATACTGAAAAAATTTGAATATTGTGCAAAAGTTATTTTTATTTCAGTAATTCTTATGTAGACTCATTACATGCAAAGTGAGATATTCCAAGCCTTTATTTGTTATAATTTTGAAGATTATGACTTACAGTTTATGAAAACCCAAAATTCAAAATCGTAGAAAATTAGAATATTACATGAAATCAATAAAAAAAAGGATTTTAAATAAAGAAATGTTGGCCCTATGAAAAGTATAATCATGCATATGTACTCAACTTGGTTTGCATGAATTACTGCCATAATGCGGCGTAGCATGAATGCTATCAGCCTGTGGCACTGCTGAGGTGTTATGGATGACCAGGATGCTTCAATTGCGGCCCTCAGCTCTTTGGCATTGTTCGGTCTCATGTCTTTTATCTTTCTCTTGGCAATTCCCCATAGATTCTCTATGGGGTTCAGGTCTGGTGAGTTTGCTGGCCAAACAAGGACAGTAATCCTATGGTCATTGAACCAGTTTTTTTTAGTTTTGGCAGTGTGGGCAGGTGCCAAGTCCTGCTGGAAAATGAAGTCAGCATCCCCATAAAAATGGTCCGCTGAAGAAAGCATGAAGTGCTCTAAAATGTCCTGGTAGACGGCTGCGTTGACTCTGGTCTTAATAAAGCACAGTGGACCAACACCAGCAGATGACATGGCTCCCCAAACCAACACAGACTGTGGAAACTTCACACTGGACTTCAAGCATCTTGCATTCTGTGCCTCTCCAATCTTTCTCCAGACTCTGGGACCTTGGTTTCCAAATGAGATGCAAAATTTGCTCTCATCCGAAAAGAGGACTTTGGACCATTGAGCAACAGACCAGTTATTTTTTTCTTTAGCCCAGGTAAGGTCACATATTCGTCTGTGTGTGGTGGCTCTTGATGCACTCACCCTCAGTCCAGTCCTTGTGAAGCTCTCAAACACTTTTGAAAGGCCTTTTGCGCACAATCCTCTCCAGGCTGCAGTCATCCCTGCTTGTGCACCTTTTTCTTCCACACTGCACACTTAACTTTCTATTAATGTGCTTGGATACAGAACTTTGCGAACATCCAACTTCCTTTGCAATTACCTTCTGAGGCTTTCCATCCTTGTGGAGGGTGTCAATGATGGTTTTCAGCACAACTGTCAGGTAAGCAGTCTTCCCCATGATTGTGAATCCTACTGAAGCCGGCTGAGAGACCAAGGCTCAGGAAATCTTTTCAGGTGTTTTGGATTAATTAGCTGATTAGAATGTGACACTTTGAGCCTACGGAACCTTTTCACAATATTCTAATTTTCTGAGATTTTGAATTTGGAGTTTTCATAAGTTGTAAGCAATAATCTTCAAAATTATAACAAAGGCTTGGAATATCTCACTTTGCATGTAATTAGTTTACATAATGTATTAGTCTGGCCTTTTAAGTTGAATAACTGAAATAGATGAACTTTTGCACGATATTCTAATTTTCTGAGTAGCCTATGACCTGTATTTGAGTTATTGGCACTCTAATATCAAGAAAGCTCCAGGGACATGTTATATTCAGCTTTATTAATTGAAAGTACTTTGTAGTGTATTCTACATCATCTGCAGTGAGTGGGTTGTTAGGAGTTTAAGACAGATTATGGACCTTAACACCGATGGTGTGGCAGTCAACAGAGCACACAGAGAACGTTTCCAACAGAGCTAGCCTACAGGAGTACTGGGGGCACGAAGACCAACAACAGGCGACCCACCTCATCACCTTACTTGCATTTTAATGGACGGCTTTGCTCACTGGCATCCATGTTATTTTTCACACACACACACACACACACACACACACACACACACACACACACACACACACACACACACACACACACACACACACACACACACACACCACACACACACACACACACACACTCTAAACACACACACACACACACACACACACACACACACACACACACACACCACACACACACACACACACACACACACACACACACACACACACACACACACACACACACACACACACACACACTCTAAACAAAGCACACACACACACACACACACACACACACTCTAAACAAAGCGCACACACTAAACAAAGCTAACAACAATCTGTGCTCAATGAGATATCTCTTCTATCATCTAATAACAAGAAGAACATGGAAGGTATAACGAGTGACAAAATGTGACAAAGGGTTTCTTGGTTTCGCTGGTTTCATCAAAGCCCATTCAAGCTTGAACCCCCCCCCCTCAATAAAACACACATGTACCCCACCAAACTCAGTTAAAACCCACACAACACACAAACCGCCAACAACTGTACGGGGGTTCACGCAGACACACTCACGGTTGAACTCCCTGAGGCGCGCGTGGGGCCTCCATGGTCTGTTGCGTATCCAGTTCAGGCGTCGTCGGAGCTCCATGCCGCCAAGCTGTCCCCCGTTCACACTCTGCCCACCTCACCCCATCCATCCACGGGCTCCGGCAGACCCCACCTCCCCAGAGTTTACCCCGGCACAGAGCCTGCTGCTGGGGATCAGGGGGAAGAGCGTCACCGCCGGCTCGGATCCAGCACTTGGATAAGGAGCAAAGGTTTGAACCAGCATGAGGGGAGTTCTGCTACTAGAAGTGGCTCCGGTGCTGGGAAAAGAAGGGAAGGGCTGACAAGATGGATCTGTGGCTCTCTCTCGGCTCCCCCCCCCCCCCCCCCCCCCAAACCTTACCTGGCTTCATCTTTAATGCATGAGTCAGTGGAACATTACCCCCTGGCACAAGAGAGGGAGAGGCTCAGTAAACACAGCACCTGTACCAGCCAGGGGGGGCGGGGGGGGGGGTCCAAAATGTGTGCACATTGGCGCCCGGTGAAACCTGACACTTGTGCATCTAGTTGGGGTTGGGGTGAGGGGAGGGGCTGGGGTAGGGGTGGAAGTAGGCAGGTGAGGGAAAGGCCTACAGCCAAAGTAACAAGTAAGGAGGTTCAGTTTTACAGGCAGACCGCCCCATCTCTCGTATGACTAGTTAGCCCCCACATTCAGCCGGGGGGGGGGGGGGGAGTACGTAGCCCCCACCTGGGAGATTAAATCACAACAGTGATTGAGGAAATGATCAAATCTAATTATAGACCGGGGGATAATTAAGGAGCCATGTTGGTACAAGAGCCAGGTTGAAATTAGTTGAAGGGTTGAAAATCCAGGACACAGGGAGGCAGGACCTTGGTTGTGGATGAAAGACAGAACAACTGGTTGGTACATCTCAGCGATATAAGAGCACCTCAAAGGGCTTAACAACCCTTGTCTCTAGCTGCGGAGGAGATAGCGCCCTCTAGTGGCAACTTTGAGACACGTCGGAAATGCCTACACCGTCACATGGAGGCCTGTATGGGGTGCCGTTTGTCAACTTTTGCTGATTAAAAAACGTGCTTCACTTGTTCCTGATTTAGCTCAAGTGTTGCTTCAGTTTCCCCAGATTTTTAGCTCGTACCTGCAGAGCTGCTGTTACCGCAGTTGCAAAGGCCCGTTCGAGCTTCGACTGCTCTCGGTGCGCGCACTTTCTGCCCAATATACGTGACGCCGCCCCCGAAATATGACTGGTTAGGACTCGGGTCATAAAAATTAGTAGGCTATATATTTTTCATTGAATATATTAATTCAAATTTTATGTATTTGAAAAACTGACATTGAAAATGTAGTGCACTTTGGAGGGATGTTTATTTTCTAAATCTGGGAAAAATTAAGCAAAACTCAAGTTAAATCTGTAAGAAGATAAGCACTTTTTCAGATTCAGAAGTCCATAGGTCTGAACCATTTTTACTAAAAACGCTTTATTGAAATCTAAATTAAAAGTTCTGCATCTGTTCTGACAACTCAAACCATAACCAACCACACCGTCTCAAACTTTGCATTGCATTCTTGCAGTTATGACTAATAGTTTCACACTGTATAAATAGGCGTGTTTCAGACATGGACCTATAAAGTAGGCTACGGATGGGCAATGATTGAATAGTCGAAGTCACCTTGAATATCGAATAATGATTGTGACTGTAAAGGGTGACTGAAAGGCAGGGCAATAAACAGATTGAAATGCCGTCCATTTTTCACAATTACCAGCTCTCGTATTGTGTCCGCATTTATTTGAGACCATATGCACAGAAATGCAGATGGGAGCTCCTGCGAGTTTTTAAAGTCATGTGGCATGTCGCGTAGGGAAGTTATCACCAGCATTTCCGACATTTTGGTCCCAGAATGCATTGTTATGCGAGGCAACGCATGCTTGATCTGAAACTCGCCTAACGTGTGCCACGTGTAAAGTCTAAAAAAAATAGGTAAAAAATGTAAGCTAAAAGTACAAACAATAAAAATAATCAAACCACATCAGTAACTTAATCGTTCTCAATGAATGTACAAAAACATTAAATATTTTGCTTTTATATTAAAACAAACACGAGTGGCCCCCATCCCACAGAGAAACATTTGGTCATTACAAGTTGTTGCACACATCAGCCTGAACACAGGAACATGAACATTTGGTGAGCAGGAACGTGGGTGTAGAGGAAGCTTTGTACAAGATGAACCTTTAGAGATAGATACACATTTAGGTCTTCATGAGGTCCTCAACATGGTAAAAACAAAAGGTACCATACAAATAAAGAATACAGAACAGGGCAAGCATGTTTTCTAGATCCTATAATCAAGCTTTTGAGTGTTGATTGGTGATCAAGGCCATTTATGATATTATATAAATCCTGAACGTTGAAACTGAGCCGTAATGGAATGCCATGTTCTTCATGAACTCTAAATCCTACAGATTTGCAACAAAAGTTCAAAAAGATTAACTCCAAGAATTGCTACAGTAAAAAAAAAAAAAGTATACTGGATGAAACAGTTTTACACTGGTTTTCAAATTGGCTTTCATCAAGCATTATCTGCCGTTGGGGCTGTAAACTTTTTATTCAATAAACATTTCGTAAGTCAACATCTTTTTAATAGTTAAAACCTTTTTTTTGATTGCACAACAATCACAAAAATAGAATCCAATGTATACGGCATCCTGTGTTGAGTCCCAAGCGCCCTGATGAAGCTCGGGTGATGAGCATTCGTTAAACTATCACAAGAATTCTCACTGTCCAAGTCTTGCAAATACATCAATACATCCACAGCTGCGAAGCCTCAGAAACATCGTAGCCAGGCGGCCGTGTGGGATAGTGCAAATTTGTGATTTGACAGCCAGCCCTGTGTGAATCCTTGCAGTCCTCCTATTGAATGCTCAACTCAAGTTTGGATCGCTCCTTCAGCCACGTTCACATCACATCTTCTCTGGTTAATGGCCTCTCCAAACTCCTTCCTCAATTCGTAATCCTCTCATCGAATCTTGTCTGGGTCCAGATTGTCAAGGTCGATATCGGGGGAGGCTTCGCAACAGAGGCACATCATCTGTGTGCACCGGGAGAAGGAATCTGACCGAGATATGGCAGGGGACAGAGGACAAGGAGCAGCGGTTAGTACAGTCAGTACACAATAAACTGAGAAGAATTTACGTACAATAATAAGATCAATTAGTTGACAAAAGGACATTGCAAGAAATCAATACTTGATGCGACGACAATTTATGGTCGGGTGATTTCTCACGCGTCTTCAACTAGTGCAATGTACCACTGAGGAGCAGGTTCAGACAGAGGTTTAGAGGCCGTGTTCATGACTGCTCACACAGGATTTCTGGCATAAAACACAGGGTCTTTTGAAATGTGGGTTAAACCCCTTACTACTTAAGGCAGGCTTTCAGTTTCGCAAAGTACGTGCAGAATATCCTTAGCCCCTTTCAACATCCCTCCTTCTAGGCGGTCTAAAATTCCAGGGTCTAAAGGGGGTCTAAAACTCATAACAGTGCTACACTAAAACAATTTACATTAAGGCCCTAGTATATGTTACCGGTCCCAAGTGGCCAGGACGGAAGTAACAAATAGATTGTTGAGAGCGGATTTTCCTTCACTCCCTGAAAAGCAGGTAGATTAATTAACAATTATCCAAAATATCACATATAAATAATTAATAAATATAAACTTCCCTCGTTAAAGTGTCTGTTAAATTGTCTATTATTCCTTTGTAGGTTCTCTTTGCAAATAAAATATAAAAAGTGCAATAAAAAGTGACGCTCACATGTACCGTTTCCCTCCACTCTTAGTTCACCTTAAAATCAATACAGAACTCCTTTCTATCAAAATCCACATTGAAGTTGAAGTGCCTGTTTCAGCTTATTCGCTGGTTGTTTTGAGCTATCTCAAAGTGCAATTAAATACTGTTCTGTTCCTATAATATAAATAAACATACTTTGGCTTTAAACCACAATAAGACAATAAACAGCGCCTAGAGAATTTACCATAAACCACTACCTGAACTACAATGGATGACTTGTCTGCCTAACAGACCGACTAAGCATTTTATATAAAACATCTCAACACTTTTCTTATAGTCTACCTCTCAGATATCGTAACGTCATCTCACTCTTAATCACATTAAATATATTCTTAAACATGTACGTCAGGTGTTCAGGGCCAAAGTAAACTTAAATATACTGAAACAAAATCTGTGTTTTTTTAACTGGCCATCATGCATTTTTTTACAGTAAAGCTGCCATATATGGTATATTTTTTTAAATTGTGCGAGTCCTTCGTCGTGTACATTGTTAAACGGCCACAGACTGCGGTGACGGTGAGAATACTTTGGTTTCGGCAGCAAATTCCTTCTGTCATTGTCGACAGGCACTGGTTTCTAGTAGGGGCCTACCTATGGCTTTGTTCAGGAAGGCCGGTCTGGAGCTGGCCGGCAGGTGGATGCACAGGTAGTAGACGGGTACGACCAGAGAGAGCCACGCTGATGCCCACCATGGAGTTGATGGTGTCACTGTAGAGGGGCATGAGCACCAGGAAGATGCTGCACAGGCAGTAGACCACGGGGAAGAACAGGCTCAGCTGGGGGGTGGGGGAGGGGGGGGAGGAAGGGCACACAGGGGTGTCAATACTACACATTCCGATCATTGGACAGGACATTGAAGAGACAAGTGAGAGTGGCTTGAGAAAAAGAGAGTGACAGAATGACCACAGGCTGGAATTCAACCGGGGTCACTGCAAGACCCTATGGACTGTGGGGGACTTGTTAACCTTAACCCACAGCGACAACATTTGAATTAAGTAAAATGATGATCAATTATGCCATGTCAGGAAAATCTATGTGCAGGGTCGATAGATAGTGTAGTGGTGGAGGCATTAGGGAAGGGGCAATCCCTGATATCCACGGCCAACCTGTGGACCTCCTTAAACTCGCACCCGCTACTAAATAACATGAACCTGCAAATTCACTGCAAACTACCTTTAAGTCCTTTCAAAACAATCAAGTAGTGAATGTCTTAGAAAAGGTTCACCAGCCTCCCGGGGCTATTTAAATACATTCCTCTACTGAACCGCCCATCTTGCACTCTATGGAAATATTTGTGTCCAGAGCAAAACTGAAAGGATACAGGTGAACGTCTGCTGTACCGGACAATCGCAGAGGAACACAGAGATCGGGCAGCCCTAGTGCTAAACCCCACCCACACATGTTGATACTGAAGTGCATAAGAGTGAACGGCGAAAACAAATCTTCTCCAAGCTCCAACAATGTAGTGGATTTAGACGAGTCTAGACGATTTAGTCGAGGGGCCACAGAGTTATTTGTAGAAAGTACTTTACACAATAAATGCGGTTAAGGACCTATAGCGCACCGGTGAAGCTGCGCTACGTACTCTGGAATTGACAACAAAATCTTCTGCAAGTAAGCGCCGTCTCAAAAGTTTGCCATTGCAAAGTGGCACGGCGAAAAAACCCCGCCTATGGAGTCGGACGTGCTCCGAGTAAACGGCACCATGTCTGACAGACGGGCTTAAGAAGCCCCTCCTGAGGACGCCAAGTCCACCACCACGGCCTCCTACAGCCATATAAATACTCTAGTTGAACTGGGGCTGTACAGTGTAAACGCTATAGAAAGTAAACCGGTGTGAATTTGCGCTACGATATGGATTTTGACATTACCGTGTGACCGGTAGACAGTGTTGTGTGTGACGCGTTACAAAGTAAGTAACACGTTAATACCCGGGATGCACCGAAAATGTTCGGCCGAAAATGGCTCAAAACATAATTTTCGGCCGAAGGAGTAAAAAGGCCGAAAGAAACTACCGAACATTTCTTTTTTGATGTGAGAAAAAAAGAAGAAGCAACCAGTGTGAAATGAGCCAGGTGCGCTTCATCAAAAGAGAGATTAAGAAAGAGCTGCACGTTAGTTAGTAAACAACTTAATGACAATACACGGAGATGAATAAAGAGCCGAGCGCAACCGTTTGCAACAAAATACCAAATGGAACGAAAAAAATATGTGCACACTTAATGCAGCAAACATGTCGGCAGTGGGGAAGCATTTTAAAGTTTCGGAAAACGAAGCAAATAAGGCCGTTTGCAGACATTGTTCCGCTGAACTTTCTAGAGGGGGAACATCTGCGAAGACTTTCAGCAAGCTTGATTCATCACCTGAAATCAAAACACCCCGGACAACATGCGTGCCCTGTAGCACAAACCCTGATTAGTGGGGATAGCGAGTTATGTTGAGCTCAAAACCTAGGTTAGCTGGGACACGAAAGTCTATCTTTTAGCGTCGCTGCATCACAATGGTGACTTATGCCCTCAACCAAACCTGGTCGGGAGCAGGTTTTCAGCTAAGTCTATTGGGTTAGATAGGCGTGCGCAGCTTCTTAGCCCCTCCTTTGACAATGGCGTCACCATTACTGGGTGTTCCCGTGGACCTCGGACCCCTTATCGTACAGGGGTCTCTCAGACAGAGGCTCTTTCGGGACCGATCCATTGGCATTGCCTGAGAATATTCTTGATGAGATACAGGTTCTAATCAGAGGGTATTCACCATTTGATCGTCCTTGTTGAACCATAAGCATGCCTCTTAGGGGTGTGCATTGGTACTGCCCTCACGATTTGATTACGATTCACCAAGTAACGATTCGATTCTACGATGCATCAAAATTCTACTGCACACAATTAGGCTAATTTTTTCACCTTCCACTCCCAAACCTACTGCAATTAAATGCCAGGCGTTGTCCTTTCTGACATTGTCCATAAAAAGGATGATATTTTTCATAAATTATTTTATGTTGCTCCACTTCGACAATCAGTGTCTCGTCGTCCATGTTGCCAACCCTCCGAGACACTTTGATTGATTGACTGCTGACCTGGTGCCACCGGTGATGACGTTATGTTGATGTGAAGTTGTGATCTACCTGCTACATGAGCGCTGTTTTATTCTGAAAATTGACCGGATGCTCTATGGCTTTTACTTTTTCACTTCCTGCCCGGCTCGATCTGCTCTGTTGTAATTGACGCGGTTCAGCAACGGCTCGTGTCAAAAATAGCGCTGTGGCGCGGCGCTTCTTGAACGCTGCTGAGCCGGTGGAAATGGTTTCATTGATTAGAGTGGCAGCGATCAGCTGTGGTGACCGCAGTGCAGCCGTTCCGCGGCGCTTACATCCCCGGTGGAAATTAGGCTAGTGTTGTTGTTGCTAGCTAGCGCCGCCGCTTAGCATGTACTTCACAACTCTTTTGTCTACTCGAGGCCCGAAAATAAACAGCGACATAATCGATTATGGCACGTTGCCGCATCGATGCTGAATCGTGCATGCCCCGCATTGCGATGCATCGCTGAATCGATTATTGTTGACACCCCTAATGCCTCTATGCTGGCTGCGCATTGTGTCTCAGTGAGAGAGTGGTAGAGTGGAGGTAAGCATGTCAGTCTTTAATTTTTTTCCCCAGGGACAGATTGGACAGCGATACAGCCTTCTCAGGCAGTCTGCTAATGCACAAGCGTGCTTGCGCAATAGTCCCTTTACGAGCTCCAATTACACACCGTACGAGAGAGATGCTGGTAGCTTGAAGCGGTCTCTGCATCTCTTCCACAGACATCGCTTCCGCAGGCGTTTTCCAAAGTCAGTCCTTAAGACCCAAAAGCCAGCGGTGGAACGAGATAAGGTCACACACACACGCACGCACGCACGCGCGCCAAAACTATACGGCAAGGTCCGCGAGCAAGTGGAGAAAGAAATCCATACTATTAAACATTAGTGTATTTCAGAGATGGAGGAACTAAATAAATGTTAGAACATTTTCAAATCAATCAAGGGAGGACAGAGGTACTCCTAGTTGGAACAAAGCCAGTCTGTAAGGGATAGTGTTGGGGACGTTACTTTAAAAAAGTAATTAGTTATAGTTACTCAATACTTGTTCCAAAAAGAGTTAGTAACTGAATTACTCTATAATAAAAGTAGCTAGTTACCAGGAAAAGTAACTAATTGCGTTACTGTAAAAAAAAAAAAACTTGCTATATGTCAAAGAATTTGGATTTGGATTTTTTAAATGGTTGAACTGCCATTCAAGGCCCCGATATACTTCCAAAATGAATTTTAGTTGCTTGGTTCGCAAAGGCTGCGGAACATCTGCCGAATACTACAGAAAATGCCAACTTTTACCGGATTGCTCCTGACTCGCCATTTCTGCTGCTTAGTCGAATCAGTTTGGTGTGTGCGTGTGTCACGCGTGTCCTAGCTTGTGTATAAACACACTGAATCCGATTGGCTACCATGAAACATGACTCTGCCTTAGCCAATAATCGCTTATCTCGTTGTTAACCCACCTGGTCTCCTCCCGAGCAGTTTGTGTGTGCAGCCAGGGGTGCGTTCGGATTACGCAGTTCAATCCAATCAATTAATAGTAAGGCACCGCATTTAACATACAGTAACGGTGTTGTAACGACAGAAACGGTAATTAGTTAGATTATCCCGTTATTGAATAAATAACGGCGTTATTACAAACACTGGTAAGGGATACTCAATTTAACTAGTATGGACTCCAGATTGAGGCAGATGTACAAAGCGTTGATAATGTGTTTGTTAACTCGTCAATGCGGAAACCGTGACAATAGACAGTCACTCAAGATAAGGTAATACTTTGGCACGGTTCCTTTACGCAATGACAAACTCAAACTGATTCTCTCGCAGCCATTTGTGGACATTTCTGCTGCTAGACTTTCAATTAAAAAATTAGGAAGACGTGTGCCATCCTATCCTATTAATTTGTGAAGCCAACAGATTTTGATGGCAGACAAGCTCAAACCTGGGTGAACATTTCATTTTCGTTTGCTTCAAATGTATTTTGACCAAAGATGTCGCTGGGCCGGGGATATGCAGGGAGCAAACTGACCAACGGAACTACAACAAACCAATATGGCGGATTCATCTCAGACCCAGAGAGCATGATAGCATTGCGTTTCCGTTGTTGGGTAACCCCTTGTGGGCCAACAGCTAAAGGCACACTCATTCATCACTGGTAAACCAAACGTTTCCTCTCCACCCTCCGACCGTCCAGGCCGAACCAGCGCCCAGGGGGAGAGCGGAACATGAGGGGCAGAGCTGCAGCTGAGGGACCGCTGGACGTTCACAAGGAAGAAATTCCCAACTTGAAAGTAGAGTCTATCAACGAGGGGTTTGAACGTACAGACGGTTCTTAATATGTGGAAAAGGCTAGCATTGTATGTTTAGGGTGAACCGTTGCTTTGAGGAGCAGATGGCGGGGGCTACCTTGACGGGGCGATTCCTCTCGGGGAACTTCATGCGCAGGTAGATCAGACTGCCGATGGACAGGCCGATGAACAGCCAGTAGTTGAAGCTGAAGTAGTTGATGAGCTGGTAGACGTCGCTCACGCACAGGTAGATCAGAGCCATGGCACCCTGAACGGATACAAAAGAAAAAACACAAAACCAGAAGGGAGGGAACGACAATAAATAACCTCAGGAGTTGTTCAGCTTTGACAGCACAGGACATGCTGATTCAGGTAAAGATCAATTGGCTGTTTATTGGATTTATTCATCGTTGGCTGAACCACTGACGTTGAAGAGCAGGGCGGGGATGGGTGTGAAGCGTTTGATGTGGATCATGCACAGGACCTTGGGCAGCTGACCTTCTCTGGACCCCACGAAGAACAACCTGAAGGCGTTGAACCAACAATAAAGGTCAACAAGCGGCCTTTTAGAACGACATCATCAAGAGGATCTCATAATACAACAAGGGCCTCATCATGGATCCCATTAAGAGTCGTCAGCGGTCCACAATAGACGCATCACCACGTCACTCATCTCAAACGATGAAAAAACGCTTGATATCTTTAATCAATAGGTTACAATGACGACTATCTCCTCAAGCCGATTGCGAAAGAGGGAAGGTTTGAGGGTCGGAGGTCGGAGAGGGCGTGTCTGCGCTGGGTCACCTGGAGGCGGCGATGATGGAGGAGTTGAGGCCGCCGTAGCAGGAGATGGCCACCGCCAGTGGGATGATCCAGCGGGCCCAACCCAGAATCAGGTCGGCAAACGTCTGGAGAAGAAGTTCAACAGGTCATTCAGCATTCTCAGGTTACAGCTTGAGCCCCCGTTCTACATGGAAACAACACCGTCTCAATTGTCCATCAGACTACAGGGAAACGTTTATAGCCAGTCATGCATATTGGAGTGTCACATTTCGTCTTGATCTAATCGTCTGTGAAGTCGACGGGGCTGAACAGTGTAATAAACTGATGGGATGTGGATGCTCGTTATTGAACAAACCCAAAAGTATAGCACAGACATAACACACGTGGTATCCATGTTGCCCGATAAGTGAAAGCGTTGAATTACACTTGCACTGCACTTCAGATTTTTATCTGACTTTATCCGTCGGCAGCAACAAGGAAGCAAAGACACTAGTGGTGAGCGAGAAAACGCAACTCATGGTCGTAATGGAACCCGTCTCATACTGACGTCATGCGGTTTACTGTTAGAGGGACTTTTAGCCACCGGAAATGATTGCTAATAATTACAGCTCCTCTCATTCTAATTGGGAAACCAGAGCCACCCAGGAGCCCGGTAACTATGGACGCATCGACTGGAGACCACCAACCCGCCCCCACGACCCCTAATCATATTCTCTCCCCCCCCCGAAGGGCTCTCTTCCTGCTCGGCCCTCTAACAACGTTAGGGTTCCCCGTCATGTAGAGTCCTGAGCGTAGCGCACACTGTTCTGACTGAGCAGCGGTTTTGGTGCAGATGGCCCCCGGGGGGGGGGACAACACACAGGAGAGGAACTGAAAGCAGCAACAACAGGAAGGAGAGGACATCACCAGATGGGGCCAAATGTGAGGTTGTTAATTAAGAGCAGTGTGCGTGTGTGCCTGTGTGTCTCACCACAGCCACTGCTTCGCTGTCGAGGATAGTGCCCATGTCCATAACTACGTAGTAGGCAATGTTGGTCATGATGTAGATCACCGTGACGATGGGCATGGAAATGCCGATGGCCAGGGGCAGATTCCTGAGGGGGGAAACGGTTGAAGAGAAGCTTTGGCCTACGGTTGTTTTCAAATGTCATCAGCAGCCACACACCGACCACACACCAAGGCTTCCAGAGAAATGTGTTACTTCCATTTACGGTCAGTTACATGGACGACAGGTTCAGAAAGGCAATTCATGGATGACTGGGGGTTAGGCCACAGGCATTGGTGATTCAACCCAGTAACCTTCGGCTGGGGGTCAAACACTCCACTGGCCACTAACCTACCCGTCCCCCTGGTTTAGAGAATTCTACAGAAATGTCAAAGCAGCCATGAAAAGTCTCAACAAGAATTCCCTCTGAGCAATCGCTCAAGGACCTCTGATAGAGCCATGGGGTGTTAGTGCATGACGGGGGGGGGACGGGGGGGGGAGGCCCTAGGCCAGTGCTCCCCACCTCTCTGGGTTCTGGATCTCCTCTGTGATGAAGTTGAGCGTGTCCCAGCCGGAGTAGGAGTAGAGGGCCGAGTATAGGGCCAGCGCGATGTCCCCCGGGTACAGCTTTGAGCCCTTGAACGAGTTCTCAAAGTTCTGGGTGTTACCTGGGAACGGGTAGGGAATACACACACAAACACAATGGAAGGAACAACATCCAGTTAGAATAGGAAAGGTGTCCTGTGAGGTGAGAGTTAAGAAATCTGAATAAATAAAAAAAGGCAAAACAAATGACAGGAGAACCGGCTCAACACGACGGACGAGATTCGGTTTTGTTGTTTTTCAACAATCTTGCCCTCAACAGGAGATGGAATGTGTCCTCAACAGGAGATTGAATGTGTCCTCAACAGGAGATGGAATAGAGTTTAAAACAAAACAGTAATGAATAGAAATGAATATTAAAAGAGGTTACGTTTTTAAGCTCTTGGATTGGTCTATACCTGAAAACGATTGTATTGCTACAACTAGATTTTGTATTTCTGGACACCCAAAGCATATGGTGAGCCAAAGGTGGCGTTTTTGAGCGAGGCGTACAATAAAAAAAAAAAAAATACAATTACACGATGTCATGCCACTAACCAACACATTATAGATGATGCAACCTCATTCTGAAGTAGAAACATTTCTGTTCGGGTCTGTCAAAGATTAATTTGCTGGAATTTCAAGACTGGAATTACTTTTCTTCTTCAATTTCCTGAACCATCGCAATGATGATATGTCCTAGCTGCCATCCATTCCGAAACAAAGTCCGTCTAGTCACCCACCCCGCTGGTTGGCCAATGCACCAGGTAATATATCCAGCTAGGAAATATTACCTCCTTTCATTTTCATTTCCCCTTGACCCAATAACAGGCTCCTGGATCAGACTGTTAGAAGCATTGGAAATGGTTTGAGACATGGACACATCAGTAATACTGTCACACTGCAAGTGAATCTTGTCGTTTCTCTTGGTCTCTTAAGCCTGCTGGGTGATTCTGTTTCCCCCCCTGCGATTGTATGTTATTTTTTTAACATAAATGGGTCGAATTCTAGTGTAGGAAGTACAATGAACCTTACTAACCTAAACTGCGAAGGCAGAATGAGTGGGAGGAAAGAATGAGATATTATAAATAGATAGTGCAGGCTGAGAGGGTGGGGGGGGGGGGGGCCCACCTTGGGCCAGCCTGACCAGGCCGGCGATGATGATGAGGATGAGGGCCAGGACCTTGGCCACGGTGGAGCCCACCTGCAGGATGGCTCCCCACTTCACCTTCATGCAGTTCACAAACGTCAACAAGCCTGGGGCACGGGGGGCAGAGGAGCACAGCTGTTACAGGCAGGGACCTCCTTTAGACAGGGCAGCACACTGGCATGATTAAGAGCAGGGATCTCGACGACAAGTCCCATTCCACACACAATCCCTGGTGGATAGAAAGTGAACACAGAAAGCTTCATTTTTCTATTTGAATCGTTTACATTTATTTAATATTATCAATAGCAATATAATAAAGTAGAAGACCCTGACACTTTGGCAAGGCGGTTTGAATGCCACTGTACATCATAGTGTAAATCAAGAGAATGTCCAACTCTTGAGCATATACTGTCCTAAAAAGGCAGGGAGCTGTAGGTTAGAGACCCGCTGAGTCCGACAAGAAAAGCAAATAGGCTCATTGCTTGTTATCTCACACGCTATCATTTTACGCGTTTGTGGTAAATACAGTGAAATTTAAAAAACTTCTAGATTTCTTCGGTAGCACCTGTGAATTGCTAACTCTGTCGAAAACATGAATAGAAGGATTGAATTTAAACGTATGGTCATGTCTCAGAATGTATTGGCCTGTCCTGACGTGAGACCTGGCACATTTCACACCTTTATCTCAATTGCCTTTAACACTAACCACCTCTAGCGCCAACTTCTAGTAATTTAGCACTAGCCATTCCACATTTCACTGAGATATTTCAGAAGCATTCCTTCCATATTCTAACAATGATGACAATAAAATAACAAAAATAAAACAAATGACTTGAAAGATCATGCATTAGTTCGTCACACCGCTCAGGAATTCCTAAAACCAAATGTGGCTTCATCTCCTCAGTTCAGTTGGTTCTTAGGTCTAGGCAAGATTAAATACTAGACTTTGGCCCCGTGAGCAGATCAAAAAGGTCACACGGCAAGATTACAGATAAACATTATTTGAGATTAACAGCTCAACAATGACGATGTTTAGAACGATATTCAGTAGAACAATTATCTGTGTCCTTAATAGATTCTCGTCCTGAATCAGCTGATCGTTGGTCATTTTTAGGAGGAGCTGTTCTTTGTTCTTTACATGGACTTTAGAATTACGCATATTTTTTGTTAGGGTTAGTTTTATAGTGTTTAAGAGGACTCTTGACGATGTGACCCCCCCCCCCCCCCACACTCCTCAAACAGCACGATCGAAAACGGAATTATGTATGCCTATTAGTCTGTACTTTTACTATTATTAAACATTTAGTTTGCTACAATAATCAGGCCGACTTTTGATATTATTTCTTTAACAATTTCAGCCAAATTATAGTTTTTTCAATATTCCCCGTTTTACCATTGATTACGTCCACGGTTTTGCTTTCATAGGGCTGTGAGGGCGTCCTTCAGCAAGACGCCTTAACGCATCTAAAGAGTCACCGCGGGTGGCTTTGGAAAAGATTAAGGTCGGTGTGGGGCTTACATATGATGGCAGCGGCAATGAGACGGACTGCGTCGTAAGGGGCGGTGCAGGTGGGGTAGAAGGGCTGGACGAGGTAGCTGGAAAAGGTGAGGGCGATGACTGCCTGGCAGGCCGGCTCCACGATCATCAGCGACGTCCATAACCTACAGCACCACATCAACCAGGGTCAAATCCCTCCGACAGGACATGGCCTTACGAGAAGTGGCAAACCATGAACTTCTGCTCAGTTGAGTAAATAAACATTTTTGCATTACCCATACAGTTTGCTCATTATTTCAGTGAATAAAATAATTGTCTAGCAAGTGGTGACATAATACATACTCGATATATCGCTATAGATGTCGCCCGACTTCTCTCTAAAAAGTTGCAGAAGCCGGCCCATGAAAGAAAGAAAGAAAGCCGAAGGAATGAAAAGGTGAATAGCCATGATGACAAGAGATCAAAGCAGACAACAGCTCTATGGATCATTACACTTCGTTTCAGTTCATTGGCCACTCGAAACTAATGCTATACTACATCCTTTCGGAAGCGCTGTAAACTGGAAGTAGTCAACCCAGCCTATTCAAACAATGAAGTATTTTTTTTCCCCTGCAGCAGTTTCAGCAGCTTGTAAAAAACATTACGGTAATTGGATAACCATTGTGTCTCCATAGTTGGAGAATAGGATCATCTTTCATTCCTGGTTCCAGATAATAATAAACAAATAACAGTTCTTCTACAACATAACTAACTAGGCTTTGGGCAATTTCGTCTGGTTACTTTGTCGCACACATACAGGTGTACTTTATGAAATCTTCAGCAGATATACACAACCTCTGTTTTCTTATATACCTTCTTATCACAAAACAAATACACATTTGGCAACAGAGGCTGTGGCACCCTCAGAGGTAAATGCCCCAACGACAAACTCACTAAAAACACGCATACAATAAATCACAACTAGGAATGACTTTGGCGCTTAAAGCGGTCAAAACCCTATTGCTACACATCAGAATGAGCTGGCACGTGAGAGTTCAAAGGTTTCACATGATTTCAAGCCAGTCCAAACTGAGATCTTGGCGCTCTTTAACCATTAGAATTATACAATTGAATACTTTTTTTTTTTTTTATAAATTTAAAGATGGCTCGCTTGAACTTCTTTTGTGGCGCTACAGATCACATGATTGAAACCCTCTTGTATGCACACACATTCCTATGCCGGGGTCGGGGCGAGTGTGAACGAAACAAGAGTTGATATGGAAGGCCAACCTACCGAACAAAGGCCAGTAGCCCCCCGAAGGCCTCCAGGATGTAGGCGTACGAGGCTCCCGACTTGGTTATGGTGGTGCCCAGCTCCGCGTAGCACAGTGCTCCAAACACGGAGAAGATGCCTCCGATGGCCCACACCACCAGAGACAGCCCGAACGACCCAGTGTGGAAGAGAACCCCCTTCAGAGAGACGGCCGCAGAGAGTGAGGGCAGAGACAGCTACAGCGACATGATGCTGAGGCTGAACTGGATGATAAAAGTGTCAAGGGATAGTAATTCAGTACTAGCTGACATAATGAGAGGTGACATAATGAGAGGCTTGAATTAGCTTAGCGGACGGCTACCATCCTGTAGAGAAAGGGATTTCTGTTGGTTCGTTTTTTTCTTTGATAAACGGAAGAGCAATGCATCTGTATTTACATAAATAGGACATTCCATAAGAAACCGCCCACACTCCACATGTATAAAGTCAACGTTTTCTTCTTGCCCGTTTGTTTTCACTATGGCAGCACCGTCTTCTGTTTGTGTTCATGTTGGACTTTCATTGTGTTTTTGCATAAAGCATGCTAATATAACCCCTCGACAAAGTATTGGTCTTGTATTATAGATAATGTGTTTGTCGTGACTTCAGGCCTAGCCTATCTGTAAACTGGTGGTAGCATGGCGATGTTAGGAGCTGTGGTTATTTTAGATTTGAACCATACATTTGTTGAGTGACATGAGTTTGTCTAGACCTGTAGGTAGGCATATTGTTGTAATAAATAGGCTAATGAGAAAGCAGAAGAAGCATTATTATTAAACATGTGGGTTTTCTGAAGTTGTGCGTGGGTTCGTGTGCACGCAGGATTTGTTGTTGATGACGTCATACAGACGCCCACAAAAAAAAATCCCCACTACCACACTGCAAAGCGCCTCACGACACCATGATAACCACACTAAGCCACGCCTTCAGCCTACCTTTGGAGACACAAAGATGCCGGAGCCGATCATGTTGCCCACGATAAGGCAGACGCCGTGCAGGAGGGAGATCTCCTGTTTCAACCTCACCCCACTGCTCTGGGACACCGTGTCCAGGCCGGCCACCATCTTGGCGGCGGAGGCGGGAGAGCAGTCACACAGGAGGAGGTTACTGAGGGCCAATCGATGAGGGAGACAGGCTGGCTCAAAGGATTGCACCGCACAAAGTTGTCTGGAAAGACGAAAGGCAAATTATTATTAAAAATGGGAGGAAGGATTGGGGGGGGGTCTTACATAACAGATGGCTGGATAGGTGGGAGGGCAGTAGTTCGGTTATATTGTTAAATTTGGTTAAGGTGATGAGTAAGAGGTCTTTTACTGGTTTTGGACATTTTGATTGATTGTTTAATTGAAATTAGAATTACCTAAATCAGATTGGTTAGAGGAACAGGGGAAAATATTCAATCTGATGTCTTATCAATTGAACCGTTTATCGAAAACTAGGTAGTATAGCATTAAATTAATTATACCTTAACATAGAAGTTGTGTAAAGACGTCCATTCAACCAGTCTTTTTTTTTTTAAACGTCTACCTTTCAAATACTAAAAGGTGATAGAGGTGAACCAACATAACAGCCAACAAGGAAATGGGAATTACGGTTATCAATGGTGTTGCCTTCCCTGATGGTTTCGCAAAAGCTAAATGCATGCACATAAGTCTATGCATAAGATAAAATAACCAAGTATACAAGATCAAAAAAATATCAAATAAACGCAAACCCTTCCCTCCATTCTGCATGTCAGAAATCACCTATGGGTGCGAGACCTATTGCTCTACGGAGGAGGAATGTCACGTTCAAAAGAAAAGCCCTGGGCTATTGTTTCTAATTATTTCGTTAATGACACACCGCTGATAAAGCGGAGGCCAATCCACCATCAAATAGCATTCAGCGGGAAACTGGTACGGTATTAAACGGCCCCGGTGGATATGATGCAACCCATGCTAATAGTTAGCTCCAAACAAGAAAACAGCTGTACTTACCATTTGCTTAACCAAATACTCAATCAGAGACTTTGCGCCGTAAAACAAAAAGCGCCCGATTCAAACCAAACAAGAAACGCGAAGCCTCGTACAGTGTGAGTGAGGTTTCCTCAATGAATTGACTTGTTCTTCCTCGACACGTGTGAGATATGTTCAACCATTAACCAGAGTAGGATGTTATACTACCGCCTGTGCTCGCCCCCCGGTAAAGGAACCCCGCCCCCTCGCTTAATAAGGGAGGGGGCGGGATTGCTTTACCGGGTTTCAATAGGTGAGGCGCGCCTCCCCTAGGGGGCGCCAAAGAGGAGGCGCGACACGCACAAAGAAAAAATACACATCTGTATGCAGCTCTATTGATATCGGTAATTGTGCGTGCGTGTATTAGTTTTAAAATGCATCGTTTCCTTGTCCCAAGTCAACAGGAGTCAGCATTAAGGGAGGAGACAGGACCCAGCAAAAAACGTAGGAAATATGATCTTGAATGCGTTTCTGGTTGTCTGTGGAGAGCGAGTTCCCCCAGATCTCCACTAGGGCTATGGAAGTCTTAATCCCCTTTACCTCCACGTACTTGTGCGAGTGTGGGTTTTCCACACTGACAGGGATTAAAAACAAATACAGATCAAGGCTGCAGGTGGAGGACGACTTGCGTATATTTCTCTCTGCACTGCAGCCCTGCATCGAACACCATACGCATCAAAAGTGAGGCCTCATTGTTCCCA
>OLKM01001013.1:20000-22500 GCA_900291075.1 Melanogrammus aeglefinus | reverse complement strand
TGTTAACATAGGCCCTACTTACCGATGCCACGGCAGTGTGAGAAGAATTCCTGTAGATCGGACCTGCAGAGCTACACTGCACGGCTACTTTAGGATTTAGATATAAGACTTCGATTAAGATATAAAATGAAAATTTCGATTTTGGAAGTCGTTTTAGATTCAAGATTTAGATTGAACATATAATTATAATTTAGGTTAAATTATCCGAAGAGGAGACATGAGGATCGCAGTGCATTTTGGAGGGTGTTTATTATACTGGGGAAAATAAAGCAAAGCGCGAGCCAAATCTAGAAAAAGTCAAGCACGTTCTTCACATCAGAAGTTTACAAACGGCGTGAGTGTTAGTCGGCCTATGCAAGTACATGTCACCAGCAGCAGACCGCCTTGATTCGCACATTTCCAGCCCCATGGATGGAGGCTTATGGCCCGCATGGTCTTCTGCCCCCACCCTGTCCCAAAGAGACGAGCCGTCGCAGAAACAAAGACAACCCAACCGCCCTTTAAAAATAACTATTAACGCAGTAGCTTGAACTCCACACAAGGCCTCCTACATCCAGAGCAAGTGCATTGGGTTCACCATTGCTTGTTTCTATAGGGGGATATTATGACGATCTACGTCAGGGGGAGTAGGCAGCCAATCTGCTCGGGCACACTCGCGCAGACGCTCATCGACGACGACGAGGCGCGCGCCACCAGCAGCATCAGCACCACCGACACCACCACCACCAGCATCAGTAGCAGCAGCAGCAGCCGCCCCGTCTCTCCGTCCTCCCTCTTCTCTCACAAAGCTCAGTAGTGCTGACTCAGTGCCTTCCCGCCCGTCTCTGTGCCGCCGTCCTCCTCCATCCCAGCAGCAGCACTCAACGCACACAACGGAAAACATGGCTAAGACAGCGATCGGTGAGTCCCTTTTTGCATATATATATATAGAAATATATATTTATTTTGTGCGTTGGTCGGTTGTGTCATGGTTGGTATACGCAGGCTTTGAGTTGGTTGGGGGGGATTCTTGTGGCGACACCCACCCATGGCACAAAAGGCTGAGGTATTGGGGAGCGGTCAAACTCATTTACAAGTCAGGTGAAAACAAAGGGCGTTATGCGAATGTGTTTTTTTTATGGTTATATCTCTGCAAAGAGAATGAACCAACGGTTGGAGTTGTTGTAATGATAAAAGCCCACGATCGTTGAGATCATTCTGGGCTTCAGTCAATCATTTCTAGGATGAGCATCACTGACGCATATTTTTCTGTCTTGGTGGAAAAAAAAAAATCCAATGGAGTCGAAAGGAAATCAAATCATTCGCGTTGAACACGCATACCAGCTTTATCCTATTATTAAGGGAGCAGCAGTTTTAATTCAATGCACAAGTGCTGCACCGTTTTGCTGCCGGACGCACACCCGTGAAGCATAATGCAGCGCCAGCGACCCCACCCAACATCTCGGCTCTCCGGCCCAAGCCAGCCTAACTGATGGATGCGGGATCAATCGACCGCGGAAAACGTGGTTATCACGACCAGACCCCCACATTGGAAGCATCCTTGAACGGCAACTTTGGGTTTTGTGCGACCTCTAAATGTTGGAGTGCGGATGAAATGTCATCTTGTAGTCTGGTATACGCACTTGTAATTGCTGAAGAGAAGAAGGGAAGAATTTACGATTGGCGATAAATGAACGTGTCACGGATGTTACGGGAAGATGATAACATATATATGGTCGATCATGTAGGCCTACCAGGTTTACGACATTGACTTAGACGAGGTGTATTGTAATGTCCTAGTGGGCATCATTTCGACAAAATATCACAGCACGATTTTTTTTGTATGACAGCATATAGGCCTAATAGGATAAATTGACATTCATTGCTAACCAATTGCATCGCCTGCCATCATTACCAAAACGTAATTGACTATGATATTTAGTTGCGAACTATATTTAATGATGATAGCTGCGTTTCTTAATTGTGGCCTCGTGCTCTCGTTTAGAGAATCGTCTTCCCCCTGACTAGACTGGTAATGGATGGTGTCCAGCGCAGACAGACAGCAATATAGTTTTTATCGCCTGCAGAATCAACTAATCACTAGGGCCTAAGTGATATAGTATCCCCCACCCCCTCTTTCGCCCACCCACCGACCCTAACCCCCTCCCTGGTTCATCTCATGTTGTTGAAAAGAATGCAGAATGGGATGGGCTCGAGCCAGACGCTCTTGGCAAAAAAAACGTATAGTCAGCTTTTATTGCGAACTCTTAGCACACGCGCGCCCTGCTGCTGAAGATGGACGTCACGTGGTATTCCTGGTTCCCTCCGTCATGTTTTTTTTTTTTGGTCGGAAGCGTCCAAATGGGCGTCCACTGGTTAGGGTTATGTAGACATACCTATGATAGTTTCGCAATGACTTTGAGTGACGATCAATTTTATCAGGGTCGTTCAATTTTGTAACAAAACATAAATTGAACTACACACTATTTAAAACCAACCCAGTCCCTTGACGACTGAAACC
>OLKM01001013.1:0-15000 GCA_900291075.1 Melanogrammus aeglefinus | reverse complement strand
GATTTATTCAAGTGTTTTGATTGGCTCAGGCTTTCCCCGACAAACAAAACTGTAAACATTATGGCTTGTTTTTTTTTAATTGTACCTGTAGGCTTACTTTAACAGCAGACCAAACCTTTTTGTCTCAAACAAAATGGCTGAGAGGCAAGGCACGCAGAGTTGGTAAATAAATGATACTGTAGATATGTGCTGCATAGCTAATGATGCGTGGGAAAGCCGATGGGCATGGCAGCTGCTCTCACTTTTTCTGTGTGATGGTGGGGAGGAGGATTTGCAGCAAGTCAGGCCACCGTACGACAACAGCCTAAATTTATACCAGCACAGTGGGAACAAAGCACCCAAAATGGCTTCAAAACCCCGGGCCATACAACAGAGCAGACAGCCTTTGAAGCAGAGGCGGTCTGTTTGAAGGTTTCGCTGAATATTTATTTTCCTTATCTGAAGATGAGATGTGATCCAAAGGCCTCCTGAGGAGAGAGAAGTGGGTTAATGATATTGTGTGTGTGTGTGTGTGTGTGTGTGTGTGTGTGTGTGTGTGTGTGTGTGTGTGTGTGTGTGTGTGTGTGTGTGTGTGTGTGTGTGTGTGTGTGTGTGTGTGTGTCGTGGTGCGTGTGTGTGTGTGTGTGTGTGTGTGTGTGTGTGTGTGTGTGTGTACGTATGGTATGTGTGTATGTGTGTGTGTGGCATGTGTGTGTATGTGTGTGAGGATACATGCATGTCGTAGAGATAACATCCTGTACAGACACACACACACACACAAACAGACATTCAAGCACACACACACACACACACACACACACAACAAATGCGCACCCTCAAACACAAACACACACAAACACACACGCACACACACGCTAACAATACTATTTCAATCTTCCTCCCCAGCCTACAAAGAGAAGATGAAGGAGATCTCAGTTATATCGCTGATCTGCTCCTGCCTCTATCCAGAGAGCCGCAAGGACATCCTGGGGGACTTTGAAGGTACGTCGGGACCTGTTGGAGACGCCAGCAAAAGTTCTCCACATGCCAACACCAAATACTTTAACATAGCCAGGCACTTTTCAGTTTGCCAAGGCGTTTTGTTCAGAAGTGAGCATTTTGTAATTTACCTTCTCGTGTATATTTTTGACTCCTCTTTTTTTAAATGATTGAATTCCTTTGATTGTCGTTAAATGTCTTTCAAATGGGATTCCTGTGTATGCAAAGCACCCTGAAGTGCCTTTGTGTTTGAAGGGTGCTATAAACATCCCTTGCCTTTTTTCTCGAGAATAAGATAAGTCTTAGCTTTCTCTTGAATCTGCACACGTACTATCTAATTAAAGGTGATTCTATAAGTTCAATACAATAAGTCTTATAAATGTTATCAGTCTAATGTATGTATAATACTTCTGTTTTTTTTTTCCTTCCTTCCTTCCTTCCTTCCTTCCTTCCTTCCTTCCTTCCTTCCTTCCTTCCTTCCTTCCTTCCTTCCTTCCTTCCTTCCTTCCTGCCTTCCTGCCTTCCTGCCTTCCTTCTGTCCTTTCCTGATGTTTCCAAAATTCAACCATTCACAGAGAAGCCCTCTGCTCTGCTCGCAGACATGGACATCAAGCCCATCAACAAGCGGGCCTCGGGCCAGGCCTTCGAGGTGATCCTGAAGTCCCCGTCCCCCGTGTCCGACGCCTCCCACTGCGTCACCACCCCCCCCAGAGGACACGCCTCCCACTGCGTCACCACCCCCCCCAAGAAGGACATCTCCCTGGAGGACATCCAGAAGAAGCTGGAGGCGGCTGAGGACCGGAGGAGAGTAAGTCTACCTCTCCTTCCTCCTCCTCCCTCCAGCACCCAGCTGCCACCCGTCATCTTTCTGATAGATGATAACAGTCGATGTCTCCAGGGCGACACACTAAGCCCCTTTTGCTCGCGTGTGTGACTGAAAGACCAAGCTGTTCTTGCGCAAAAAAAAACAAAATGTGAACCAATGCGAAGCACCTACATTTCAGAGGATTGTGTTAAATTGAGCACGAAAAAATACATTGCTTGTTGTCATTTGTATGCATTTATGATTGTTAACATTGCATTATGACTACTTGTTTTACAATATGATATTAGGGGTGTGACGCTTCAGTGAATTGCAAAAAGCCGATCCATTCACCCACACGCGTGTCTTTGTTAGCCCCTAACTCTTTAAACGTAGGAGACAGCCTTTGAGCCCCGTATAAAGCCCCAGGGTGGCAATCTCTGTGTTGAAAATCATTGAGAGATTATGCTGATTAGACACAGGCGGCCAATGAAACTCCTCATCATTTAATGAGCGTTGGTGCTGACACACCATGATGTGTTGCTTAGTGGGGTATGTTGTACAACCGCATGTTTAGTGGCTGGCTGCGTCAGGATGGCGGTGGTGCTGTTGCCGATAAAGAGATGCCTCTGATCGGCCAATCGGCTAATTCCTGCGTTTCATTGATTGCTGCATCAATACAATCAACCATGAAGCTTAGGCATTGATCAGTCCCCCACCAACAGATCAATCAACCTATCAAAGGCTGCTTGTCAAAGGCCTTGTCTAGCTCCAATTGCTGCTCCTGATATATACACAGAGGCAAAGGACATGTTTTTATATTCGCTTTGTTGCAATATAATAGATCTGTTCCAAAATAACAAGAACTCTCTCTCTGTCTCTCTCTCTTTTTCTCTCTCTCTACTTCTACCTCTCTCTCTCTCTCTCTCTCTCTCTCTCTCTCTCTCTCTCTCTCTCTCTCTCTCTCTCTCTCTCTCTCTCTCTCCCTCTCTCTCTCTCTCTCCTCTCTCTCTCTCTCTCTCTCTCTCTCTCTCTCTCTCTCCCTCTCTCTCTCTCTCTCTCTCTCTCTCTCTCTCTCTCTCTCTCTCTCTCTCCTCTCTCTCTCTCTCTCTCTACTTCTACCTCTCTCTCTCTCTCTCTCTCTCTCTCTCTCTCTCTCTCTCTCTCTCTCTCTCTCTCTCTCTCTCTCTCTCTCTTCTCTCTCTCTTCTTCTCTCTCTCTTTCTCCTCTCTCTCTCTCTCTCCCTCTCTCTCTCTCTCTCTCTCTCTCTCTCTCTCTCTCTCTCTCTCTCTCTCCTCTCTCTCTCTCTCTCTCTCTCTCTCTCTCTCTCTCTCTCTCTCTCTCTCTCTCTCTCTCTCTCTCTCTCTCTCTCCTTCTCCCTCTCTCTCTCTGTCTCTCTCTCTCCCTCTCCCTCTCTATCTCTCTATTTCTACCTCTCTCTCTCTCTCTCGCCCCCCGCTGTGCAGTCCCAGGAGGCCCAGGTGCTGCGGGCCCTGGCGGAGAAGAGGGACCACGAGCGTGACGTGCTGATGAAGGCCATGGAGGAGAACAGCAACTTCAGCCGCATGGCCGAGGAGAAGCTGCAGCTGAAGATGGAGCAGATCCAGGAGAACCGGATGGCCTACCTGGCCTCCATCATGGAGCGCCTGCAGGATAAGGTGAGGAGGTGGAGGAGGAGGAGGAGAGAGGGGGAGGAGGAAGAGGTGGGGGAGATAGAGGGGGGGAGGAGAAGGAGGAGTTGGGGGAGAGAGGGGAGAAGAGAGAGGAGGAGAACCGCATGTCCTAGGAGAAGGAGGAGTTGGGGGAGAGAGGGGAGAAGAGAGAGGAGGAGAACCGCATGTCCTACCTGACCTCCATCATGGAGCGCCTGCAGTAGAAGGTGAGGAGGAACAGGAGGAGGAGGAGGAGGAGGAGGTAGGAGGAGGACCAAGAAGCATGGAGAGGAAAGAGATTATGAAAAAAAGACGTTGGCGGGGAAGGGAGGACGTTGAGTCTCAATCGGTTAAAAACTAGAAACGCAGTGCAAGCCGAGTAGGAAAAGGAGAAAGATGAAGGGGAGGGAAGAGGAATGAGCTGTTGAAAAGAGAGAGGTAAGAAAGGATCAGGAGAGGAGGAGGAGGAGGAGGAGGAGGAGGAGGAGGAGGAGGAGGAAGGTCTTTCTGGGCAGAGAAGGAGTGGCAGCGTGGGACTGCAAGGTAAAAGATCTAATGCTGGGAGGGAGAGGGTCGGAGACTATGAAGGTCAGTAATTTGCTGCAACCAAGCAAAAAATCCCCACAAGATCATAAAAAATGTAACGTGTGTGTGTTTGTCTTTTTGTGTCTTTGCGCGTGTGCGTGTCCGTGTCCGTGTGCGTGCGCAGGAGAAACATGCCCAGGAGGTGCGCAGGAACAAGGAGCTGAGGGAAGAGATCACAGCGTGAACACGCCAACACGCGACGCCGCCTGCCTCCCCTGCGCCAGATACACCCCCATGACCCCCCCCCAACCACCACCTGTTACCACCTGACCCCCTGCCCACACCCTCCTACCGCCACACCTCCCCCCTCCAGCCACCTCACCCATACTACTACTACTACTATTACTACTACTACTACTCCTATTACTTCTACTACTACTACAAAACTATCAGCGCCTTGTGTGGGGGGAGCCGTTTAAAATTACAGATAGCATAGCAAAGCAGGGGGGGGAAACAAAATAAAATTATTAAAAAAACTGAATAAAAAAAATGTGATTAATGTACCCCTCCTCTCCCCCCAAACAAAAGAATGTTTTTGCTCTGTTTCAAATGTGAGAAAAAAAAAAACGAATTGACAAAGTGACAGTAGATATTGGTTTGTGTAAATACTTCTTTTTTTTGTTATATACTGTACGATTCAAGCAGCAAAAGTATTGATTGCCGTGTGCCATTTTATATATAATTTTCCTCTCCCTACATATATGGACGTAATCCTTCATTGGTTCATTCATTTCTATAGTTTGTTTTTCGTTGAAGTTTCTCTTGTACGGTAACAGGCTTTGGTGATTGTTGTGAGTTTGCTAGCTAGCTGACGTTCGTCGTGATTGGTCGCATCCCGACTAGGCCCTGCTCCCCCTGTTCTCGTTCCCGCCCACTGCTGACCTGAACTTAAAGGTACAGGGTGCGTAACTACACCTGATCTAGAGACGAGAACGAGAGCATGGCGGTCAGCTGAGGTCTGTTTCTGTGTCCATGTGGAGAACCTAAACATCGTACATCCACTCCCGGCAGGTGGTGGAGGAGCGTAGGCCCACCAATAGGAAAGCACTACGACTACGACAGCATTTAAAATAGCCCTCTACTTCTCTACACTTTCCACTGTCCAGACGCCTCTGCCGCTATACTACACTTCCGTCTGACACAGGTTTTAAAGAAACATACATAGGAATGTACTCACTCACTGGCTGTCAAGACACGGGCCGGGTTCAGCAAATCACAGCAAACTATTGCTGAATTCGGTCTCCGTAGCAACACAGCTCATTCTCATCCCTGACCAATGGCTGGCCTCAGTTGGAAAAACAAACTGTCATCACGAAGATGACCGTACATTATCCATTCTGATGATTCGACCGTTAAAGCATTTGAATGCATGGCAACACATTTGACAGAATTATTAATTAAGAAAAACAGATGCATTTTCCAAGCCCATGCCATTTTTGTCAGAAAAGTAAAAGGCTACAGTGTAACATCCGCTTCTAGTGAAGTAACCATTCCCATATTACATTGTGTGGATCACATTACATACCTGTGTACTTTGTGCCAGATAGTAGGAGCAATGCCAAATCTGAGAAACAAACCTTTCCTTATGAATATGTCAGTATTTGTTCACTATTGGATGCCCGCCAAATGAAAGAACTCGTTCATTCAAAATAAACACAATTAGAAATGTTGAAGCCATACACAATAGGTAATCGCTTGGAATGTGTCAAGCCTACACAATATTATCTGAAACACTCGTATCGCACATCACCAGGGATGTTAATGCATGGGTTCGAGACCCAGCAGTCACATTGACACTGCTGGCCCTTTTTGAGTGTGTGTCTGTATTTCATGGAAGGGTGGGTAGATAGATTACATTAGTGCCACGTGCTTTTTTTCTCTGGTTAAAAATACAACGCAAAGTATAATGTCACTCATCATCACTTACAGTACACTATGTGGTTAAAGGCTACTGAATATCCGTTGCACATGGTTTCAGAGATTCGCCACACCTACTTGCCTGCCCGCCTTTCTCTCTTTCTCTCTTGCCGTCTGTGTGTTTCTCCTTCTCCATGTGTACCTTTGTGAGCAAGCAGTGGTTATTAAAGATTTGGGATTCATGGAATGAAATTGGAATTAGGTGTGGATCTTTTTTCATGTATATAGTTCGACCTTTTCACATAAAAACTAATATAATTATATGTTCTAAATCTACATCTACATTATGTATCTAAATCTTAATCTGAGGCCAAATCGTATATATGAATTGAATCTTTATCTATAAATATAAGTCCTAAATCTAAATGCTAAATCTTACTGCTAAACTCCAATATCTAAATCTATATTTTATATCGAAATCGAAATCCTAAATCGAAATGCTTAAAGATTAACTGAACTGAATCTTGAAGTTTAGTTGATATAACAGATGTATTGTCTGCCTTCTCATTGGTACAATAACAAAAAATGGCTGAACTTGCTAAAAGGGATTAAATTGTACGGTGAAAGTGTTACAGGGCGCCGCCATGTTGGATAACATCCAGCTACGTCACTGCATGGTAACCTACTCCTACTCTGTGGCTCTAGCAGCCATAGCAGGTAATGAGTCAGGCTGAGAGGCTCGCTGAAATGGCTACGGAAGAGCAAACAACCAGGTCTACAGGAGGATGAACTTATTGCAGTCCCCCTGGCTGCATTAATGAATTATATAGGGCCAAGGCAGCTGGGGTCATCATACATTTCCACAGGCTACCTTTGAATAGGAAACCAGCCCTTAATACATGGCAGCCTTAACGGACTAACCCTCCGATGTCAATCAGCCCCTGTCAATCTCCACAAGATAGCACTCCGACCATGAAGTGTATAAACTATGACTCCGACGATATCACAGATCTATGTTTCCAAGCTGCTAATTAAACCACGGGGGTCTGTAAACAGAAGTTCCACAATTGTCCCTTTCTACTCACCCTGATGTTTGCCGACTAGCCGATTGCTGATGCAGAGGGAGTTAAACTCGAAGAAGTAGTTTCATAGTAAGATGCATGTATCTGTACAATATCCATCTGTGCAATATCCATTAACATCAACCAGAAAGTAAACCTCCAACATCCACCTAAAGTAAACGTGACACTCGTGAATCCGCCTCGCATCTATCTCCCAAAGTGGATCTAAAGTCTTTCAGGTCCCGTCCACCCGGAGCAGATTTGTGAAACCATGTAATAACCTTTAATAACCATGTTATTAGGCAGATAATAAACCATGTTGTTTAATAGGTCCATGGTCCCAGGGTGGTTTCAAATAAAACCGGACCTATGCGGTTTCGTATTAGGAATCGTGTGGACGCCTGATGCGACGTTAGATTTGCGTTGAAAGTTACAGGGGTTTTTCTGTATTATTTTTGTAGCTTTACAGCCCCTTGGTCAATTTACATTAAAAAGTATTTCTAAAAGGCTAAACAACTACTATCTCCTCCTCGACTTGAATGTTTTTATACAGCGCTCCACTTTTTTTGTGGAGAACCAGCGCCTTGAATATGTAGGCCTATACTACAGGGTTTGTACAGCGTTCGTCTGTACGGAGATATTCCTGAAACGCATCAAAGGAAAACGGAGGTGGAATGATCGTTTTGGCCTTGTTACTTGGTTGCTATTTATGGGGCGCTCCAGTGTCTCCGCTCGGACGTCCCTTAGAGAGCATGGCCACTTCCAAAACCTCTCTCTCGCTGCACAGCATCCGAAATGCCCTATGCATGGTTATGCAACCTAATCCCACCATTAGATGGTGAAGGTTGACCGGGACCTCTCGGCAGCAGACCGACTCAATGGCAGTGTCCATGCTCCGGCAGCACCCACACGCACACCAGTCACACCCACACACGATCCGAAGGTGGAGCTGGAGCCTGAAATTGATCCCTCTCTACCGGGTGACACTACAGTCCCTCACAGGCTCAAACGCTTAACCAGCCATATTAAAATCACTATTTTCCGCCGTGAAGTGTAGAAGACGTTCGCGTGTCGGCAGCAACGACCTAATACCATGCCAGTGACGTCATCAGCGCTCTAATACTAAAAGACGCATTTTATTTTGTTGCTAAAAAAAAGCTATTGATTTTTTTCATTTCTTTATTTGTGTAATTTTTTTTAGGATGGTCATAACTAACACGTTATCGATGTTGATTATTTCAGTTCAGTTCATCTTTAATCGAAATGCTAAATCCGTACAACAGATTTGCTGATTCTCATACATACTAATTGGTTCTGACTCCTAACCAATCATATTTCAGGAGATGCATCACGTGCATTTGGGCAGGTAATGCGCGCACGGATAGAGCGGCGAAGTCACGCCCTTTCCGGTAGAGCCCATGGACCTATGAGTTTGAAAAAATATTATAGGTTTCAATGGAGAGAAAGTAATTATTTTCTGGTCCCAGTCTTTATATGCCCCGGATTACACATATGTTATTTTTGGATTTAAATGATAATTTTTCATGCAAAGAAAGCTAAACATTTTGGTGAAGAAGTTTGATAATGTTAGGTTTTTTCCAAGGGGAGGATGAACGCATCGAAAGAGGTGAAAAACATTATAAGTCATGACATGCAGAGAGTTTCAGTTATGCCGATGGAGAGATTGTCGGTCTTGTCCACGCCATACGCAGGGAGCGTGACGGCACATACGAGACATCATCATAGTGTTTGCTCTACAGCTTTTAACTGAACAATTGCACAATAAACGGTCAAACTTTTGACATGAAAAATTATCATTTAAATCCACAAACAACATAGGCTATGTGTAATCCAGGGCATATAACGACTGGGAACATAAAATATTACTTTCTCTCCATTGAAACCCATTCTTGTTTTTCGATCTTATTAGTCCCATGGCCTTTACCGGAAAAGGCGTGACTTCGCCACTCTAGCAGTTCACGCGATTTGACAAGACTCACAAATGGAAATGGCCATTTGGCGAAATCTGTCGATTTAGCTGGTAATATCGATTTACTGCTTTTGCATCGGTCCGCTGTTCGTGAGCGTGATGCCGTCCCCGAAAAATGACGTTTAGCAGTCAGAATCAATTATATGTAGGAAACATATCCGTTGTAGTTCGATTTAGGATATAAAATGTAGATTCAGATTTAGGATTTAGATTTCAACATATAATTCTATTTTTATATAGGCCTACGTGAAAAAGTGGCATGAAAATTAACTAAAAAAGTTTCGTTTTGAGGAGTGTTTATTTGCTAAATCTGGGAACAATTACGCAAATTTCGATCTAAATCTGGAACCAGTGAAGTACTTTTTTGAGCATCAAAAGTTTACAAACTGCATCCCATGGAAAATAAACGTTTATGAAAGGTTTACCTTGTCACGCATCAAGACAGACAGTACTGATTTGGGCCACCGGGGGGAGACAAGACCTAACTACCGTAGTTGGTTTCTAAGGGTCTATCTGTCTTACGGTTACATCACCGTCGTTTAAATTCCAAAAATGACTAAACGGTTAAGGTGATTGAAAAAAAGTGAATAGGAAAATCAAATAACTAAAGGCACAGGGAGGGTCGATTGGGACATAAACGGTACACAGAATAGTCCAGAGATAGAGCGAGAGATAGGAAGACAGACCGATAGATAGTGATACAGAAAGCCAGAGAGAGAGACAGAGAGAGCCAGAGAAAGAGGGAAAGAGATAGAGAGAGAGTAGGAGTGGACAACAGAAGGTGCAGCTGGTATGAACTGAAATGATGGCAGAGAGACAAAGCTGCTCTGTGCACTTTCTCACACTCACTCGTTCCCTCTTGTTCACACACACAAATACACCAAATCAAAACACGCACACATACACACACACCCACACACACGCACGCACGCGCGCGCACGCACGCACGCACGCACGCACACACACACACACACACACACACACACACACACACACACGCACACACACACACACACACACACACACACACACACACACACACACACACACACACACACACACACACACACACACACACACACAACCCTTCCCTTTCCCTTTGAGCTGCCCTCCATCCTCCACCCTTGGCCCTTTATCCCTTCTTCTTCTGGACTTTCATTTGCCGCCTCCCAACTTCTCCCTCCATCCCTCTCTCCCTCTCACCTCTCCCCCCCCATCCCTCTCTCCCTCTCTCCCCCATCCCCTCCCTCCATCCCCCCATCCCTCTCTCCCTCCATCCCCTCTCTCCCTCTCCCTCTCTCTCCCCTCCCTTCCCTCTCTCTTCTCTCTGTCTCTCTCTCTCTCTCCCCTCCCTCTCTTCTCCTCCTCTCTCTCCCCCCTCCCTCCCCTCCCCCCCTCTCTTCCCTCCCTCCCTCCCCCCTCTCCCCTCCCTCTTCCCTCCTCCCCCCTCTCCTCCCTCCTCCTCTCCTCCCCTCCCTCTCCTCCTCCCCCTCCCTCCCCCTTCTCCTCCTTCCCCTCCTCTCCCCCCTCTCCTCCCTCCTCTCCTCCCCTCCCTCCTCCCCCTCTCCTCCCTCCTCCCTCCCCTCCCTCTCCGCCTGGTTCCCACACGGCCCCCAGTGACATGTAGGGGCCAGCAGGGCCACTGTGGTCAGGATATCCCCTCCTTGTTAATGGTTTCCTGTACACACACACACACACACACACACACACACACACACACACACACACACAACACACACACACACCACACACACACACACAACACACACACACCACACACACACACACAACACACACACACACAGAAGCCTGATGAGAGAACAGTTACAGGCCTAATCTGATATGAGGCACTGCCATACACACACACACACACAAACGCACACACACACACACACACCACACACGCACACACACACACACACACACACACACACACACACACACACACACACACACACACACACACACACACACACACACACACACACACACACACACATACACATAAACGCACACACACAATAATCACCACTTAAACCACAGCTACAAAGGAAGTATTTTATTAAGAAGTCATCAATCATCAATCAAAGGCTTTTGAAAAGTTTGAAATTCTGATTTGTCATTGCTTTTCTTTTCTCCTTTAGTACAAAATAAACAAACTTGCGCTATTTTACAATTTTACAAGGAGAGGCTGGAGGCAGCAGGAGACAGAACACGAGGATGAGAAAGTGACGAAAGAGAATAAAGTTTGTAAATGATGGAAGAATTGGGAAAAGGTGGTGGAGAGATCATTGCACTTGTTCCTTCAGATAGAGAGAGAAATACCCAATTTTATTTTTTTTAACTAAGAATTAATTTATTTTAATTTAGTTGTATACACAGGATACCTAAAATGAAGGAGAAAACTGTCCGGCATTGCGTTGCGGATCACATTAACGATGTACTGAACTAGAAATGAGGACCAACTGGTAAAACGTAGGAGAAACCGGGGCTGTAGAGAAGCCATTGTGCAGCTCTGTGTTTCTGAAGGGACAAAACTTCCTCCCGGCACGAACAACAATATAAGAATTGTGAAAGAGAGTTGAAACAATGGCCCGGCTACCGTAACAGGTCATGGGTAAATAATGGCTTATTTATCTCAACTGAGTTGGTAGTTAACTTCTGTTCCCAGTATTTAGTCCCACAGACACCTGGTTTCGGTTATTCCAGACCATAAAATGCAGTTAAAAGGGGGTGACCCTCAAGTACTTCAAGCCCTCTTGCTTTCATGCTCTCCCCGCTCTCTCTCTCCCTCTCTCTCGCTCTCTCTCCCTCTCTCTCGCTCTCTCTCTCTCCCTCTCTCTCTCTCTCTCTCTCTCTCTCTCTCATGGTAGTGGTACAGTGTGTTTTAGCTCAGTGGGAAACCCAGGAGCGGTAAATGGGGTGTGAGTGAGTGTGTTGGGTGTGTATGTGTGTGTGTGTGTGTGTGTGTGTGTGTGTGTGTGTGTGTGTGTGTGTGTGTGTGTGTGTGTGTGTGTGTGTGTGTGTGTGTGTGTGTGTGTGTGTTGTGTGTGTGTGTGTGTGTGTGTGTGTGTGTGTGTGGGGGGGGATAGTTTCACCTTGGAAATTGACGAAAGATTACTTGACCATCTGGAGATGTTCTCTTCCCATTGGACGAAAACTGGGCTAGAGAAATCAATAATTAATTATAGTTGTCTTTGTTTAAGTCCCAGATTTCCCAGTCAGTTTTTTTTTCCTGTACAAAATACATCAAAATGTCATTGGGGAAATGGAGCATCTTATAACCATCATCTTGCATAGAAAATTGCATTTTAGGAAAAAAAAAAAAAGAAAGCACTTTTCTTTTTAGTGAGGAAAACCCAAACATCGTTTGTCCGTGGAGAATCCAGCTCTGCTAGTTCTGTCTGTGAAGTCTCTCAGAGAGCGTCTCAGTGCTCCTCAGAAGGCCCCTATCTCCAGGCCCCAGGGCCGGTAGGGTTTCCCCCCGCTGGGTGCGGGCCCCTGGGAGCCCATGGCAGCAGCTGCGGCGGCCGCCGTGCCGGGAGACAGCAGGGGGAAGGCGCTGAAGGGGAAGGGGAAAGCCGACAGGGCGGTGAGGGGCAGCGCGGACGCCATCTTGACCCCCGACGAGGGCACTAGGCCCGGGTGCAGCACGCCGGCCGAGGCCCCGGTGCCGCTGGCGGTGGAGGCGGCGAGGGCGGGGGCGGGGTGCACCCGAATGGGCCCCGGCTGGTCAGCGTGGGGCGTGGCGCTCCGACTCCTCCGTCCCGCAAGGAGGGCGTCCGCTGCCGAGGAGGAGGACGAGGAGGAGGAGTGGGAGGAGGGGGAGGAGGAGGAGGCGGCGGACGAGGGGGGCGCTGGCGGGCTGCTGGTCACGCTGCGGGGCAGCGAGGCCAGGGCGGGGGTCCCCTGTGGGAGGTGCTGGTGGTGTTGGTGCTGGAGGAGCAGTGGGTGGGCCAGATGGGCAGCGGGGGAGCCAAAGGCGGAGCCCCAGGCCAGGTGGCTGAGGCCGCTGTGGGCCTCCCGCTGGCTGGCGTAGCTGTTGAGGTGGGACACCAGGCGGATCCGCAGGGGGTCGGCGCTGTCCAGCCCCTCGATGATGCTCAGGTAGCGGGCGGTCTCGGCCAGGCACTCCCTGAAGCCCAGGCCGCGGTAGTCCATGGCCAGGGCGTGGGCGTCGAAGTAGCCTGCAGGGGGACGGTCGGTTAGCATGGGGCTCAGGGCGGACTTTAAACTCAATTAGGCACGCCTTTTTTTAATCTTTCCAGAACTATCTGAATTATTTCTCAATATTCTATGTGGGCTAAATCCAAAAAAACCTGGGTTATGTTGTAATGAAGACGTCACAATTTTACCAAAATATGTTAGAAACTTCTTGTCAGCAAATATTGTTTTGAAATAGGCCTAACATTTATTTATTATTGACTCGTTCAGTCGGTCCTAAACCTGGCCGATCTCAGCTGTTTACTCGGTTTTCGTGGGACTTCCAGACGAATTGAAGTATTTTCTGTAAACTTGTTTTACCTTTGCCTCCGGCTGCATGGAGCATCTTCAGATGGTCGACCGTCATCTGCAAAATCTCAGCTTTCTCCAGTTTAGCCGAGCCCTACAATTAAAAGACAACAACAAACAATTGCCGATGAGGATTTGGTAAAAGTAGCTATACAGCCCGCTGGAAAGAGGCCCTGCGTGTGGATAAGTTTCAGTCACGGATATTCAATTATTGGTAGTGAGTTGTGTATGCAGCGCACAGGTTTTACCTGTTTCTCAAAGGCGCTGGGGACGAGTCTCCTCAGCTCCGTGAGGCTGTTGTTGATTCTGTCACGACGCCTTTTCTCGATGATCTGAGGAGGACAACAACAGAAATGGGTCAGCTGACCGCCTAGAGTTTATATGACACAATGCATTTTTTCACGGTTTAAAAAGCAAATAAATGCAGACTTTAGATAACTTACCCCTCGACGGCGTTTTCTAGCCTGCACCTGTGTTGTCGTTGCGGGAGACATAGACCCGAGAGAAGAGCTCATGTTGCTGTTGAGGAAAATATTAAATTAGTTTTAGTTTACACATTTAGAATTCTTCGAAATAACTTGGGAAACATTTATTTTTCCGTCTCTATGCTATGGTGCAGGTCATGTGTGACCTGATAAATCCCACCATAATAATAATTAAAAAGAACACAATGTCAAACTTACTCATTTTCATCGCCACTCTCCTTCTCCACCTCAATATTCTCATCCAGTTCGCTGTCAGAGGAACTAAAGTCGTGATTCCTCTTCATGTTGAAGCTCTTGTGTTCAGTCTATTACAGTCCGTGTTTGTGCGCTCGTCCTCTCTGCCAGAAGTGCGTCCGTTGAAGTTCACCCACCACAGCTCATCCGTTTGAAACGTTCAGCTTTCCCACGGTATCATTTCAATGCTCCTGTCTACAAATGAGGGGCGGGGCCTGGCCAACCAACAGCCAATTAAGACGCAACTCTGGGCTTGAGCGACAGCGCAGTTGGCTCAAGCGAGCCCCCCTCCTTTGAAAAAAAAACTTTTGACAGCGGTCCAATGAACGTTCGGTCCGTGACTGTCTCTGACTCCGCCCCTCCGCGTTGTCCTCAAACGCTGTCCCGGCTGTGATGAGGAGTGGCTGGCCGGCTGTCAGCACGCGCTAGCCGTGGGAAAGTTCTGTAAGCCAACGCTGATAACCAATCAGGGACCGACGGCCGTCTCCGGCGTTGGAATGAATGGAGCAATTGGTCGGGGCGACGGGCGGTCTGCTCGCGAGCGTGTGAACCTGTAATCCAATACTAACTCAGAGAGAGAGGGAGAGAGAGACAGAGAGACAGAGAGACAAGAGAGAGAGACAGAGTTAGAGGGAGCGAGGGAGGGAGAGCTAAAGCAAAGTGCGATAGAGAGAGAGAGAACGATAGAGAGAGAGAGAGAGAGAGAGAGAGAGAGAGAGAGAGAGAGAGAGAGAGAGAGAGAGAGAGAGAGAGAGAGAGAGAGAGAGAGATTAGGCAGAGAGAGAGAGAGAGAGAGAGAGAGAGAGAGAGAGGGAAGCTATGAGAGAGAGAGAGAGAGAGAGAG